>PVJA010051241.1:0-12923 GCA_004027025.1 Myocastor coypus | reverse complement strand
CTCCTGCTTTCAGTCTCTCCAGTGCTGGGATTACAGGCATGTGCCACTATGCCTGGACTCCGGCCTGCTCAGCCCACCCTGGGGGTGGGGCTAGCACACCATGTGGTACAGAGCATCAAACTGCCGTCCCTATGCTTGCCTAAGCTTGCCTATACAGGCACTTTAGTCAGTTGAGATGTCTCATTGGTCCCTATTAAGCATTCTTTTTAAAAAATGTTTGTAGTACAGGGCCTGCAAGATCTCAATACATAGATCAGACTTGGACTGATCCACGTGGCTTCTGCCTCCCAAGCGCTGGGATTACAGGTGTATGCTACCACTCCTGGTCTCAATTGCTGGCTCAGTACACCCTAGAGTTGGGGACAGCAGGGTACATCATATTGAGCATTCTTAAGACATGTTAAACTTGTCTCCAACATTTAAAATCAGGCAATTCCACATAAGAGTTCATTTTTCTATTTTTCTTGCTAGCACTAGTTGGGCCCCTGCAGGACAGTGGCTGGTGCAGCTGAGTTGAAGTCTTGCTCTTTAGCAAGGGCACCGATTTTCTAGTTTGTCAGAGGCTAACATCTCACAATGTCTTTTACGCCCTGGTCATAGCACTGCTTCCCATTTCTTGCCCAAGATTCAAGGCATTTGATGTCATGACCCAGCTATCCAGGGTGAAACCCAAAGCCTTTACATGGCTCATCCAGTCTTCTGTGACTCAGCCTGGAGAATACCTCTGAGTCTTACCCGTGCTCACTGCCTCCTCCACACTGTCCCCTGTGGCTCCACTGAGCCTGTAGTTCTCCAGCTTGCGTTTGTCTCGGTGTAGGCTTTGGCAGGCCTAACCCCCTTGCGAAGTCCTATCTGTTGTTTGGGATCCTGCTCCAATTCTCCTTCTATGAAGAAGCATTTCTTGCCCCACCTCTCCTGTCCAGGTCAAGTCCCGACAGGTGCTGTAAACCTGAGTCATTATCCCAGCTTCCCTGTGTTGCAATCGCTTACTGTGAGTCTGAGCTGGCAGGGAACTTGTGTTCTTAGAGCATACTAGGTATCTAAAAAGTATTGAATGAATGGGTGAATCCATGAAAAACTGATATGGGAAACAAGTACTCCAGGGAATGATGTCACCGCTCCTTCACTGGGATTTGGGAGGAAAGGAGAAGGCAGTCTAGGTCCTATCATTTTCAAGCACCATCCTCTGGATTGTGCCTTCATGGTGACATTTTTTTTTTTTTTTTTGCAGAACTGGGAGTTGAACTCAGGCCCTTGTGCTTGCCAGGCAAGCACTTAAACTACTTAGCTATCTCCCTAGCCCCTTCTATGGTGACACTTGTAGCGTCCTACAAAGCATACACCTATTTAGAAAATATCTAACACTCTTAAGATAATTACCAGTGATGATGAGGGAAATTGTATTATTTACAGTGGCCTTTGGAAAAGTTGTTCAGTTGTTGCAAAATGGTACAACCACTGAACATGCACATTGTTAGGTTCTTGGAATTACAGTGATGAGGGCCAGTGATGAGTGGTGGAACTACCTGCCTGAATGGTAGAGGAGAACTTCCAAAGTTTACTAAACTTGCTCTGTGCCAGACCTTGCTGGTACTGTTGGACCCATTTTACAGGCAAGTAAACTGACATTTTAGAAGTTTCATCAAAATTTTCAGTCAGTCAGCACCAGATTTGTGACCTGGGTAGAGCCTGCAAAAGGACGTGGTAAAGTAAACCCAAAATGGACCTGCAGGCTAAATGCTTCTCCAAGGGAGGGTTAGCAATCTGAACCCAGATCTACTACACTTCAAAGTTAGTATTTCCAATCTCCATGCTGTACCTCGTCAATGATTTTTTTCTTTAGAACAATGAGGAAACAAATGTATAAATGAAGACTATACAATTATGTACTGAGATTCCAAGTATTAACTTGGAAAAGAAAAAAATCTTGAAGCATAGAGAAAATGACCCATGGCACACATGCCCATGTGTAAGCAGTCGTTGTATTGGTTACCAGAGATGGTATTCTTTTTCTCTTCCACCTTTTCCCTCCTGTTTTAACATTCTAAATAACCTTTAATGACAATGTATTCCTTTTCTTTTTGCAGTACTGAGGATTGAGACCAGAACTGCCGCACTGACTTATGTCCCAACTCTCTTTTTCAGTTTTTATTTTGAGACAGGTTCTGCCTAAGTTGCTAAGTTGCCCAGGTTGGGCTCAAGCTTGTGATCCTCTTGTGTCAGACTCCCAGAGTGCAGGGAATGTGTGAATTTTATGATGCAGACATTCATGTCACTTCTATGGCCCCAACGTCAGGGAGTGCGCTAAAGATGGAGCTCGTGGGGGCGCCCAGTGAATCAGTTCATTGACATGCTGCTGTGAGGTAGCAGTGAGGAGACTCCATTAGAGGTGCTGCATGTGCGAAGATATGGGGCACTTTCTCTTCTTACCACATTCTCTCCTCCTTCAGGTGCTTATACGCCAGAGCCCCTCAGCAATTTCCGGTGGGCCCTTCTCTCGACTGGCCTCATGTTCTTCTATCACTTCAGCATCCTGCAGATTCTCGGCCTGGTGAGTTGTTGATGTCCCTTTCTATCCCCTGTGTTTGGAATTCTCTATGAATCTTGACATTCCCTGTTGGTGCTGGTGTATCATTTTGTTCTGAAAATACAAGATGCTAAAGACCGGGATATCAAACTGTTGTGTCTGGGTTGATGACTTCTGAACTACAGTAGCCTTGGCCTCTCCAGTGTTTTCTGAATCCTTTAGTAATGGCTGTCTTCTTCATGCCTTCACTATTGGCCAGTTGAGCTGCAGTGGACAAGTGGTTGGCTCTAGATCACAGGGAGAGATAGAAACCTAACCTTGGCCCTGGGCCTGGACGGATCTCTGACCTTGGATCCATTGTGGGCCTATGGGTGTTTTTCAGGCACTGCCCTAAGTTGTGTGGCCAGTAGAAGTATGAGGGTGGGGACTACAACAGCATTCTGCAGCTTTTAGAACTGCCTTGGTGTGAAAAATGGTTGGATCCAGTTGTCAAGTTATATAGAGCCCAACATTGCTGCCATTGCAAGAGAACGGTGGTCATGAAAGCCAAGTCCAGCACCTGAGGACAGAGAGTTCGCCACCTCTCCGTGCCATGGTCTCACAGCTCCAACTTCCCTGAGAGGTGATGAGGATGTCTCCTTGATGTGAATAGGATTGAAGTGCTCAGAAAGGCAGGTGTGGTTGTCCTGTGGGCAGGAGTGGTGTGTCTGATTTTGTTGGCAGCACTAACTGAGCACTAGCCATGCAGAACCTTGAGTGACCTTATGTGATGAGGACATGCAACCGATGTGCTAAGCACCCTGGAAGAAACAGTTACCTTCTCTTCCCCAGCCTGGTGAATGCCTTTGCTAGGGATATTGGAGTTCCTGGCAACAGTGTGAATGTTTATTGTGCATGTAGGAGGATATATTATGACCTACACACCCTTCCTTACCTCTGACTGGTCCTCAATGACATTCTGGATTCCTGAGGCTTCAGTGTGCTCATGTCACCATACATACCATGCATGGCTGTGCCTCCTACAGGGAACGCTCCACTCACTCCACATAACGCCCCATCCATCTCTCATGAGTCCATGTGATACCCTGCACCTCATGAAATCTTTTCTGCGTACTCAGCCCCAAAGCAGTATGCCCCTCAGACCTCCTCATTGCATGTTAAGCTCGGTGGACATTCTCTAGTTCAGGTGAGGTGCACATTGGCCCACCTGATTAAGCATCAGCTAAAGTACAATGCCGTATTAACTGCTCTTTCATCCCATAATGTTTCTCCAGGGATTAGGCATTAGATAGCGACTTAGCAATAACAGTACCTCCCGGACCCTAAGCAAAACTGGACCCCTTTTCCACTGGACAGCACACACCAGAACTTCAAGAGAGCTGTAGCCTCAATCCACTAAAAAACCCAGGGAAGAGACTCTCTATAAACATGGGGGGATTGGCCAATCCCTCCTTGTCTAGTCTCCCATTAGGTAGAGTTGGCTGAACTGGCAATAGCCAGAGAAAGCCTAAGGATGGCGAACGCTCACTCTGCCTCCCTTGTCCCTGCAGGTCACCGAAGTGAATTTGAACAACATGCTGTGTCCGGCCATCTCAGACCCATTCTACGGCCCCTGGTATCGCATCTGGGCCTCGGGACACCAGACTCTCATGACCATGACCCACGGGAAGCTGGTCATCCTGTTCTCATACATGGCTGGGCCCTTGTGTAAATATCTGCTGGATTTGCTCCGGCTTCCAGCAAAGAAAATAGACTGAAGGTGCTTGGGTTTTTTTTTTTTTTTTTTCTCTCCCTGAGGAAGCAAGTCCTGACTTGACTTGGAGAACACCCAGTTCTTGATGAAATCATGGGAGAGGACACTAGATGTTTGATGTATTTCTCTTTTTCTCCGTACTGTCCCTTTTTTCCACCATTCTTTCTCAGCTCCTCCCCCCAGGATGTCTGCTTGTGCCTGGGGTGTGGTCCTGGGGCAGGATCTTTACTGCTCCCTTCCCCTGGCTCTGTCTGCCCCACTCGCAGTGGCCTTATCTAGGGAGGTGGTAGTCAGCAGCCCTCTTGCTCTGCCTGTTGGTGCTTTCACAACAGCTGGTTGAGGAGACAGGGAACAACAAAAAGTGCTTTGCCCGTGTCACAGCCATGAAACTGCATTCTGTCACATTTCTCCACTGCCAGGGACCTTCATGCTCATGTGCAGATCCCCTTTTGTCTCTAGCACAGCCCCAATGGTAAGGGGACTTGCAGCCTTGTTCTCTACCAGCAGCAAGACAAGAATCAAGGGACTTCCCTGCTCAAGGCCAAAATAGAAGCAGCCACATTCTTCCAACTAGTGTCATGACTCAAATCAGGGAGCCACCCAGCCACTCCCTCCAGGATGCAGCCTGGGCAGGAGGTTAAAGCACAGCTCCAGCCTCAGGGTGGAAGTGTTGCAGTGGTGAATCCAGTGGGAGGAGGGCGAAAGTAGAAAGTATCAAGCAGGAACCTGTGCAGACTGCCAAGGTGAACTGAGAACAGATCCACATCCCACTTAGTAGTCAATATATAAAATGAAAGAAATGAGCAGGGAAAGGGTAACTTGAGGAACCTGTGACTGGAACTATGTTCCATGGCCACATTGATAATAGATCCCATTCTACTCTGCAGTGCTATTTCAGCACGTTCTCCCATGTTTCTATGTCTCTGTCTCTCTCTAAGGCAGCTTCAGGAAGAATGAGTTTCTAGCACTTTGGAGTTGTTTTGCTTTACATTTTTGTTTACTTTTGGATGTTTCAATGAGGAAAACCCTTCCAACAGCCCATTCCTAGAGGTCCCCTGAGATCCATTTCTGGAGTTTACAGTGTACAGCCACATCCTGGTTTGGGAAGCTGCAGCTCCTACCACACGTTGTTTCTCTCAGGTCAGGTTTCTTCAGTACAGCCAGATTCCATGCTCAATTGGGCCACATGGTGGGGGACATTGCGTGCTTCCTGCCCTGTCCATCCTCAGAGCCCATGTATAGCTTGACAGGGAGCAGGCAACGGGTCAGGTCCCTGAAGGTGAAGGGTGAAGTGCTCCAGAAGGATGAACTTTTCAGTGAAAACCCGTCTTCCATCATGTGGAACCCTCAAGCAGGGAGCAGTAGCTGGGGGTTTGCTGATGCTCTGCTGCCTGCTACTAAGAGCAGATTGGCTTTGGACCGAGAATGCTCATCCAGTGACGTCCTTCAGGGAGCGTCATCTGCCCTCCACCAATCTAGACAACTCCTTTGCCCGGAACCAGTACCAGTATTTCAGGTTTAGCCATATTAGGCACAGACTAAGCTTTAGCAAAGGCACATCTTGGTGGTAGCAGTACGTGTGAAAGTTTCTCTGAAGTACACAAACACCTGAGGAAGCAGCCCTGGGAAGGACTACCCTTTGGCAGAGGCCTGCTGGCATTGAGGTGATCAGGTGGAGGGGGAGGGTACAGGGAGCTAGTGAGGAGGACATTCAGAGCCCTTCTCCCCTTAGCTTTTTATAGCATGTAACCATTGCTTTCTGCCCTCCTTGGTCACAGGACCAAGCTCCTTATGCCTGCCATGCTAGGGTTGCCCTCTAGCACAAGCACCTGATTGGTTGGATTCACCCTGCTGTGTGTTAAGTTGCTTCCTGTAGGAGTGGCTGGTGAGGAATTATACAAGGCCTCCATGCCCCTTTGCCTCTCTACAAAAAGAAAGTGTGGAAAGAAAGCATGGGAAGAACTGCTGGGGACCTGACCTGGCCACTACGAGAACATGGAGCCGCAATCTGTGCCTCAGTTGGGGACCAGCTGTGGATACTACAGTGGTATGACTGTAGGTACTTTCTTCCTTTCTGTCTCTGACATGGCACAGATTGCAGTCATTTTGGGCTTTCCCTGCATTGGCATGCCTCCCAAAGCTTGCCTCTGCCCTGGATGCCACTCAATACTCTGGTCTGGCAGGAGAGACTAAAGTGAAAGCCATGAATGAGCCTGGGATGGCCAGGCCAGAGACAGGTGTACCTGTGAGGGAAAGAGCACACTGCAGGGCAGGTTCAGGGGCCCAGGCTGGCTCACACACAGAAGTTTAATGAATAGTTAGCAGGACCCTTTCACATGCTCCCCCAAGAATTCTGGCTTAGATTTGGGGATTTGGGGAACAGCAATCATCTGAGTTTCTCTGTCTCCCTCTTGCCTTGTCCAAGCCCTAATAGGGACAGGCAATCTCGCTAGACCCATAGCAGCCTTCCCTCAGGATAGCCCTGAGAGCTGTCTAGCCTCTAGCCTGCTGTTGGACCTGGTACAGTACCAAGGAAGAATCTGAAGTTTGCACATTCCCGGGACCAGTGGACCCTGATTTTCCAATTTCTCCTAATGGCTTTCCTGTTAGTGCTGAGACGTATCCCTAGCCGCTCTGGCCAATGGCTGCCTGCCATCTGCCAGTGTCTACAAGCTCTATGTATGTGTGAGAGTGTATCTCTAGAGTGGCCAGTTTCCTTCCAGAAAGCCCCAGGAAGGGCAATGGGTGGTTCCTCAGGCCACAGGCAGCTATGACCAAGGGTCTATGTTGATGAGAACAGTCTGTTGAGCCTGCAAACTTGAAGTGTCCACTATGAAAAGCAGAGTACCACAGGGTATTCTAAATAGTGTATGCTTCCCCTCAGTCTCAGTATTTGATTTTGGACACCAAAGAAAATCAGGCTCAGCTTCCTCTCAGAGGCACAAAGAAGTGCTACTCTGACAGCCTGAGGGCACCACAGGGGGTTCCAAAGGCTCAAACTACCACTTCCTCCCTAAGTCAGCATGATCTTTCTCCATGGACCTCCTGGCAATGCGCAAAGCTGTTTGCAGAGTCATTGGGCTCAGCAGGCAGGTAGCACATGCTGCCATACAGCACCTCAGCCCAGCTGCTATAGGCTCGGTCAGGGTTCTCATATATGTGACCACCACATCCTACAAATTAACCCACTGTCAACAGGTCTCCATGATCTGTGGGCCAGTCCCTGCGCAGCTACTCAGGGAGCAGCCAAGGGGCCCTATCTCCCTCCATCTACCAAAACCAAAAATATTTCCTGAATTCGGGAACATTGACTTACCATCACTTATTCTTTTCAGAAGACGAGTTTCCTAGTGGTTTCTGGTAAACAGATGCTGGTGGAGAACCAAGTGCCATGTGTAACATGATAGGACAAGACAGTGGTGCTGGTTTTGGTTTATCAGAAACAGGCAAGCACGAGGGATTTCTGCAGGCCCTCCACACTCCTGGCAAGGCGCAGGCCAGGAAGGGGCCTTCTGGACCAACACTGGCCTGCATGCCCTTCCAGGCCACCAAAGGGCTGCTGGATGCTCAGTGTGGCTGTCCAGTCTTGTGTTACCCAGGTGGGATATCAGCAAGAGGGAGCAATCTTTCCTCCTGTGTAAATAGAGTGAGCCCCAATGTGCTCAGGAAACCCCCATTTGCTTGCTGTTCCCCTTAGCTGTGGCATTTTTACATACTGGTTTGCTACTCATAGCACTAAGCAGACAAAAACACCATCAAAAACAAAACAAGATTCATTTGAAGCAAAGGTGTTTAGGGAATTCTTGCTTTTTTGATATCACTATTGTGTTATGTTTCAAATTTTTTTTCACTTCTGTCTGTGTTGCTATAGTGAATAGGACAGGCTGGTGTGTAATTATTCCTGCCCAGACATTGGCCAAGGCCTCTGTCCCGCTTATCTACCCCATCCTTCCTTATTCCCAGCTATGATTGCTATGCACTGGGCTGAGCCCTGACTCACCCCTTCCCCAACCACTCCGACCATGCAGCGGCCCCCTTAAGAACCAGTTTTCCTAATGCCTCTAATCAGCAGCAGGGTGAAGCTCTTTGTCAGGCTGGTTCTTGGGTGCTCTCTGCCCCCCTCCCACAGTTTTTCTCACCTCTTGGGGTGTTTTGTAATCTGTTTTCTCTGTTTTGTAAAACCTTTTGATTGTACTGAAATGATTTCTGCAGTCCCCTTTGGAAATAAATGGCCCTTAATTTGTGTACACAGCGTTCTGAGTCTTAGTCTCAGGTGTTTCTGTTGTTGAAGATCCCCGAATGAATAGGAAACCGCACCATGGGATTTATTGTGGCAATGTTTTCCTCATTTATTGTTATTAAAAGATTTAGGAGAACTCAGGAGTCCCGGCCTTGCTTCCCAGAACCCTGGCAGGAGGCTGTGCTTTGCAAACCAACAAAGGTGGTTATTATTTTTCAAGCCATACATGCAATAGAGGACCCCCAATGTGTGCCAGGCTCACAGTACAGCTTTGCCCTGAGAGCAGTGTAATGGCACAGCCTGGAGTTTGCACACACCGCCCACTTCCACGATGCCTGCCAGTGGCCCAGCAGGCTGTTTCCTCTTTTCAGGGCTTGTCTAACTAGGGACAGTTTCTGCACTCTCTGGGTCCTGCTGTGTATGGGGCCAGGCCAATGAGTGAACTTTGGAAGGCAGCTTTGTGAAGAAACACTTCACATTCAGTCCTGCTCTAGCCAAGTCTTCTGTGCCCAGCAGGGGTCAGGTTGTCTTGAGGGGCAGAGCAAGCAAGATAAACCTGTCCTTTGAGGAGAACAGTTAGGCCTTGCCTCCCCAAGGTGCCCTGGGCGTACGTACCGCTGCCTTTACTTCATGTAGATGGCCTGCTCCATCTTGGCCAGTGCTGCTGCTTCTGGAAAGGATACAGCCAGAACTGCGGGCAGTACAGGCAGATCTCCACATTTGCCATGAGGTGGACATCCAAGTGTCAAATGAGGCAGGGTGCTGTGGTCCTGGACTAGAAAACTACCAGCTTGGGAAAGTCCTCTCTTTTCTTGCTGTTTCAGGTTCTTCATCTGCAGTGCAATAGCAGCACTTGTGTGCCAGGCACAGTGCTAAGTCCTTCTCCACCGGTTCCCTCTGAGAGTCTCCACAGCTGGTGCCGTGAGCTGACTGGCGATGAGGTCCCTGTTTGACAGCAAGAAACTCAGTACTGTGAGGCTTGCTAATAAAGAGAGAAGCTGGGATTGTGCAGCAGTGTTGTTAGACTCCAAGGCCTGTATGTTTTCCTTTCTCCTCCAAGTTCCACTGTTACTGCTGTGCTCAAGTTTCTGGGGAGATCATGGCCCTGAGAGCCCCAGTCCTGAGAAGCAGATGAGGAGGGAGGAAGGAAAGCCTCGTGACTTTGGGATTGAGAAGTCAAGATGCTCTTTCCTTCTGCTGTTCAGCCTACATCAGAGAAGCACTGAAGAGTGTAGGACTACAGTGACTGGACACAGGGGCCAGCCACACCCTCGCAGTGCAGGGCAGAAAGAGCCTAGTGGAGCACAAGCAAAGAAAGTGCTCTCAGGGCCTTGCATGGCTTTCTTTCAAGGAGAAAAGCAAACACCCAGCCACCAGAGCCATCACCATCCATCCCCTGGGCTCCTGAGTGTGATTTTCAGGTCCTCAACACTGAAGACATCTTCAGCTCCATCACCTCACCGTCACTCTCAGAGGAATGCTTTGCTCCACTCATGTTGCACCGCACTTCGTCACACCATGCCATTTCCTGCTTCCTTGTCTTTGCTCTGCTCCTTTCTCTTTCCCCCGTATGTGGCAGCCTCAGTTCCAGTGTGAGTACCTGTGTGCTGTCCTTCTTGCCTCCTGGGAAAGCACTGGGCACCTTTCCACTTTGCTCCTGTAGGATCTGGTGCTTATATCAGGCACCATTTGTTTTCCTCTTAGGTTTATCACTTGGGTCTCTCCCTTGTAGCCTTTTGCCTCCTTGAGGGAAGGGTGGGATCTGACTCTTCTTCCAGTCTCTCCACAAGATTCATCCCATAGAAGGTACTCAGGTGAGGGGCTGAGGATGTAGCTCAGTATGCTTAGCATGCATGAAGTCCTGCATTCAGGCCCCAGCACCCCTCCTCCCACAGGTACTCCATGAACACAGATCTCATCCCAACTGCTGAAAAATGGTAGGAGATACCATTGCTACCTGAAAGAGAGCCTGTAGTGACATAAGCTATGACCGTGCCCATGAGTTTTCGGTACACATCCAGAATGCCGTTATTTGGCTGGGCACCTCTAGCCCCATCCTGCTTCCCTTTAGGACTCTGTGTAAGTGTTGTCCTGAATGAGGAGGTGATGGTGTGAGGGAAGAGAATGAGAATGCATTCCACGCAATTGGTCCCCAAACCTTTTGCCAGTGTAGGTGAGCAGTTTGGCGCACTGCTTTTCCCTGACCTGTGTATTGCTACCTTGTCATCCCTTTCCTTTCCCAGGGCACAAAGAGTTGGCATTTCTATGGCAAAAGACCCAGCAGCCAGGCTGCGGAAGTAATCCGATGCCCCTCCAGAGGTAGGGAGCAGGGTGAGATGGTTATAAGCAGATGCCCCAGGGAGTTTTGCCTTTTCATGTTTTGCCAAGGCTAGGGAAGTAACCGTGGTACACGGAGGTCAGCTTGGCACATTCACTGGTTTAGCCAAAGGATATGTGGTTTGGGAACCTTGGCAACAGGCAAGGCTGGCCCTATCCCAAGTCAAGGTCTCTGTTACTACCTGTGCTACCCATCCCCTAGTAAGCATTCTGCCCAACAGTGAGATCATACCACTCAGATGTCTGAGCTGCTGGGCACAGGCTTGCAGGCATCCCAAGAGACAGCTCCTGTTGCCATCGGGCACCCTCCGCAGCTGAATTTCTGACTTCACTACTGCGACTCCTGCATGCCAGAGCACAGTACGCTGCTACACTTGGTGTCTCATGAGGCAGTCTGAGTGATGAGAGAAGTCACTTTCTTCACATACCTTACCTGGCTGGCATGACTTAATGACCTGTTGTCCAACAGCAAAACTGGAGCCACCAGCAAGTTTTAGTGCAGGTTTCTGCCCTCTCTTCTCTGTGGTAGGGGCTTGGAGATGTGGCACCAGTCTGCTTATCCTCTCACTTGAGCCATGCCTTCCCTCCTACCTGAGCACCATACTCTTTACTGTCACATATTTAGAAAGATTCCAGGCTGCCTAACATTTTGGTAAGAGAGAGGCCTCCCTACATACTCCAAGGCATGCTATTGCACTTGAGGCACGCCAGATACTATTATAGAGAACAAGATACCTCTGGTACAGTGGCTCATAAGTTTGGTTACATATTAGTCACCTGGGGAACTTTAAAATCTACATGTCCAAGCTCATAATTCACAACCCTTTTTATTTTACTTTTTAAAAATCCAAGTTCTGAAGGACCTCTCCAGGCCATCCATACCAGTCAGTGCCTTTTTCTAAAATGAAACCCTTAAGACACATCAAAAAGTATTAAGAATAATATGTAAACATAGATTAAGAAAATAAAGATGATTTCTGGGCATGGTGGCACATGTCTGTAATTCCAGAACTTGGGAGACTGAGGCAGGAGGATCAGTGTGAGTTCGAGACCAGCCTGGGCTACAAAAATGAGCTCAAGGCCAGCCTGAACTCCATAGCGTGACCCTGTCTCAAAAAGACAAAAAAGAAGAAAGAAAGAAAGAAAGCAAGAAAGAAAGAAAGCAAGAAAGAAGGAAGGAAGGAAAGAAAGAAAGAAAGAAAGAAAGAAAGAAAGAAAGAAAGAAAGAAAATAAATAAATAAACATGACCAATACAATTGAAGGCCCTTATTCTATAAACTGTTCCTCAGCACCTCATTGGCTCTGTCAGGTACCTCAAGGGTCCTGCTAGGGATGAAAGCTGAGTGGGAGCTGAGTCCTTTGGCCCCTTATAGAACAACTCTAGTCTTATTCTTTTTGTTCATGGAGTTTTGGTGCATAATCTCATCAAGAACGTGGTTTAAAAGTCACTTATTCACACCCACACTAGTTGTATCTGCATCCTTTACTTAGTGGACATCCTATGGAAGTCAGAGGAGCACATTAGAAATTCTACAAATAGAACCCACTGTCCTACTTTTCTTGTCCTGAGTCCCAGTGACCCTGGCAATGTCACACCTATCTAAACTCTGTTTGTGAAGTAGGTAATACATGCCACTATCCTGCATATGTTGAAGGGCAGCGGAGAGGAACCCAGTAAGGTAACTGTGCGTGGGAGGACTTCATAAAGCATAACATCCGTGTTGTGTGAAGAGATCCTCTTTCCAGGCTGTGTACTCACCAATCTGGTTCTCAGAGCACAGAAATTAGCTGGAGTTTTGTGTGCCTGCACCCACTGTACCACCATGTGCCCTGTGACACTGTGGTATGTAGTGTGTGTGTGTGTGTGTGTGTGTGTGTGTGTGTGTGTGTATGTGTGTATGTGATGATCTCTCCATTTTAAGGACTTTTCTTCTATTTCATTGGCTCTAAGATACTTTTTTAATTTAATATTTTTATTGTTTAAATTTAACAATGGTTGTATTACATATTTTCATCATCAGATCAGTTTAGATTAATACATATATGTATATAAGATTGATCAAAC
>PVJA010051240.1:0-12922 GCA_004027025.1 Myocastor coypus | reverse complement strand
TTTTTTTTTTTTTTTTTTTTTTTTTTGAGACAGGGTCTCACTGTGCAGTTCAGGCTGGCCTTGAGCTCACTTTTGTAGCCCAGGCTAGTCTCGAACTCACACTGATCCTCCTGCCTCAGCCTCCCAAGTGCTGGGATTACAGGCGTGAGCCACCACACCTGGCAAATATCATGTTAAGTAAACCAGACCCTGGAAGACAAGTATACCACATTGTATGGAATATGGAAAGAGAGATGACATTAAAGTAGAGGAGGAACTATGCGCACAGGAAAACAGGGACAGAGACAGGAGGTGTAGTGGAGGTTACTACAGAAGGTAGATAAAAATCAAAACACAATATACACATATGTAGAAATGGCACAATGGAAACCATTGTTTTGTATAATGAATATGAGTAAAAAACTACCAAGAGTTTCATGGGAAAGCATGAAATGCTTCTTCTCCCTTGGAATAACTAGACTGATTTTTCCACTTTGAAATGTGGTTTGTATTTTATACTCCAAAGTCATTGTTCCCACATGTTCTATTTCTCCTTGAGTAGGAAAGGGGCAAAAATTCATGGTATTCCCCATCATATTTTGGCAGGAAGAACCAGAAAGAGACATAAGGCACTTGCATTTATGATTCACTCCAAAGGACACACCTGCAATCAAATCTAAGTCATAACTCTCCAGAGGAGTTGTCATGAACCCACCCAAATCTCAGCACAACTAAATATTTGAATAAACAGAAAGTGAATATTTAGTTTATCAAATGAATCTGCAATGCCCCCTAATGCACTGATTCCACCTTGTTGAAATGGCTTGGGGTCATTATCCCAAGAAAATCAGTATTACTCTCAGATAATAAAGTTTCATAATTCATAGAAAGATATTTTTTCTGAGTGAAGAAATATAGAAGTGTGTATATCCAGGGCACTTTTTCCTATGATATTATTAGTTGATTTTTTTTTTATTTTTCATATATTTTTTTAATTTTAAAGAGTAAAAATAGCAGGAATAAAAATAGGAAAAAAACAGTAAAAGTATATAATAGTATAAAAGTATAAAAATAGTAAGAGTATATATAGTACAGAATTTCAAAACAAGAAAAATTTAAAAATTAGTTGAAGCTTTTATGACCATTTTTAATGCCACTAGAGACTCAAAGTTCAACTTTATAGACAGATACTCTGAAGAATTTGTCTTTGACTTCTAGTAACAGCTTATCAAATTTTCAAAGCTGATTTGAGTTTGTGGCTATATCACCAAACCAGTTTATCATTAGGTTGGAGTCAGTAAATATATTTCTTGATTCTAACCCAAGTTCTTTTGATATCCCTCCAATCTGGTTGTACCTCAACTTTATTTAGATACTTAAATGACTTTCAGTTGCACGTGGTATATCTCTAGGAGCTACATTTGGCTCTTTAGTTACTGATATGAAGTACACACCAATAACAGTGATAGTCATATCAAGGTTTTAGGTCCAAAGGGCACCGAACCATGTTAATAGCAACATTTAGTGAGTGCAGACTTAAAGCTAAGATTGTCCTATGTAGTCTGAACTCAAAGATAACTTTTGTTTCCAGTAAAGAGAAAACTGAGGAGGCCTAGGGAAATTAGGATGTTAATCAGGTCAAATATGTCACTATTAGTGGGCCAAGAAAATGAATATATATCTCATTATAATACAAATTCCCAAACAAAGACTCAGAAGACTATGAATAACACATATGCTTTTCCCATAACTATAGACACTAATATGACACAAATTATTCTTGAAGAAGCTGGAGACACATACCAATGTGACCCTTCTTTAGCCATTGGTAGAGGGGATAAAATGAGAAGGGACTCTTACATATATTATATAGTGATCCCAGATTCCAGGATGCTCTATCTCTGAAGAAAACACTTTTTACTATTAGGAGAAAAAGAAAACAATACATCTTATCTGTGACACTTAGTATGCATGGTAATCGTTCCTATAATAATTAAACTTACACTGCACTGTGTGCAGTAACAGCGTTACCTTTTACCTTCATTTCTGCTCTTTTTCCTGTGGTTCTGAATTGTCAGATGCACTTTTCTGGGGCTTCTTCAGTGAACACCTCCGGATCTGATAAAGGCGCAAGATGATAAGGATATCTGTCTTACTTCTTTTTTATTTGAAGTGACTATAGGTCCCTGCACAAAGCACTAAGAACATGAACTATTGGAGGGTATCACTAACCCTCTGTGTCCCAGTGCATGACATAATTGGCTGAATTTGGAATGCTATTAGCAGAAGGCATATGTTTTCCACGTCATCTTGTAAAGGCACCTCTGCAAGATAATTTATGTTATCAGACGGAATGCACTCTCTGAGCTTATGCATCGGAAGTAGCTGCCCCTATCACTGCATATGTGGGTCTCACTAAGGCAGCTGGTTAACCAGAAAGATAATGTTTTGATGGAAGCTTCAGCTCTAAAAGTCATTGTTAGGAAAATGTTCTAAAGGTATGGGGAGATAGCTCAACAGTATGAGCAAGTACAAGGTCCCGAGTTCAATCCCCAGTACTGCTTGCTCTACAAGCCCCAGAACAGGGCATTGCAACGCATGCCTGTAATCCCAGCACTAGGCAGGCTGAGACAGAAGGATCGCTGTAAGTATAAGCTGCATAAAGACATTGTATCAAAAGAAAAACACATGTTCTTAGCATGAATCCACGTGAGTTTGAGTTTCAGGATATCTATCCACTTTTTTATTTATATTCACACATGTAAAATATATGCTTGTATTCACAAACATATAAATGTGTGTAGGTATGTTTGCATATGTGTGTAGATGCTTACACACATGCATCCTTAGATGATGTTTCATTAGAACTGGATTTTTTTAAAGAAAATTTAGAGGTGAAATCTATTTTTAGGGACCATAATGTAGGTGTTTTCTTTTTCTGTAGCTATTTTCATCTTCATCTATTAAGTCTGTATAGCTAACTTGTCCTTTCCTTCATGTCCAAAGAGTGAATATTTAAAATTAGCTTCAATTCAAGGAGACAGAATATTTGAACAATAAACACTATTTCGTTTACTCAGCAATAAATTTTGACACATATGCCTACGTTTGAAATAAGTTTTAATGCTCAGTTCCCCCTAGAACTGTTTTGTAACAGGTCTGTGACTTAGTCCGTGAAAGAATGGATCAAACTATCACGAACTAGAATTCTAAAAGTGAGTAACCCGGTGGCCTGTGCTTGTGAAAGTAAGGTATGTGACAGCTGCATGTGTGCTCAGAGCTTGGGTGGCCATGGTGAGATGTGAGGCAGCCCCACTGGTAAGGCATCCAGGAAGCTGGAAGAGCTGGCGATGGGTGGAGGTTGCAACAGTAAAGCACGGTGACACGCTGGTCATTTCAAGCTAAAGAAAATCAAGACAAGTGCAGAAGAGAAATATTCTCTTTGATCTTTTCTTTGGACTTTTCTACTCAGAGACCATATAAAGAAAAATTTCTGGCGCGCTTGCTCTGAAAGCAAGCTGTAAGAGCTTCATTTTAGAGGGGTTCTGTTCTATGCCAAAAGGTCCAAAACCTGATTAAATGCTAAGTTCCTCCTTGATTATCGCTTTTGTCTTCTACCCCTTGTCCAGTGATATTTCTGCATAACTTTCTTCTTTTCCTCAGACCTAACCATGAAAGTGAAGCTTTCTCTGGGTCTTTGAATAATTCTAAAGGTCCCTGGGTCCTGTAAAATGTTATTACTTTCTAATGTTTTCTTTTGCTAATCTGTCTTTGTTTGGTATCATCCATGGACATTACCATGGGTAATGTCCCTGCTCTGAAAAGGACAATAGGCAAAAAGGAAAATTTCTGTGACAAGTGAAAAACTGGCCAGCATAGCAAGTATGTGGTCAAGCTATGGAAAGGAGAGAGTTAAGTGTGCAGTTCTATCTATACTGGAGAAATGCAGGACTGGGTCTCAAGCCTCAGAAACCTCATACTAAACCCAGGCATGGTGGCGCACACCTGTAATCCCAGCACTCGGGAGGCTGAGGCAGGAGGATCAGTGCAAGTTTGAGACCAGCCTGGGCTACAAAAGTGAGCTCAAGGCCAGCCTGAACTGCATAGTGAGACCCTGCCTCAGAAAGACAAGAAAAGAAAAAAAAAAAGAAAGAAAACCTCACACTAAATGAATTAATGTAAAAGCTAGTCACCAGGGTGGGAACTCCAACAGAGGAGAAGAAATGACGAAATTTTTTTGGGAAACAGGATAAAGGGTCCTATTCAGACTTCTTCCAAGGAGAATACAATGTTAATGACATACTCAATTGGAAATTAAACTTTACTAATCTGCAAAATGAGTGCTATGAGGGCTGCAGTTACATCTACTTGTACTTGGAAGATGAATTGAAAAAAGTGGGAGGAAGGTGACTAACAAGTAAGTTTCTAAATGCACTATTTGATTAAGATAACACTATAGTCAAAGGAATCATCGTTTTCACAATTCAAAAGCCTATCAAATTTTAATGAGAAATCAAATGTCCCAATCAAACTGACGCTTTATTTCTTTTCTCAGTTTATAAATGTCAGGTAGAAAATACACAAATATCTATAAATCATATAGATGCTAACATGGACTACCAAACAACTATCAGAATGCTAACACTGAGTGAAATTTTCCTTACGTGTTAAATTCAGAATATCTGCAAACGAGATCGGGCATGGTGGTGCACACCTGTAGTCCCAGCACTTGGAAAGCTGAAAACAGAGGATCACTGTGAGTCTCACCTTTGTAGTGAGGTCCTGTAGACCCTAAATACGTTAAAAAAAACCAAACAAAAAATCTGCAAAAAAAAGAAAACAATAAGTGAAAATGAAATAATGTGCATCCTTCCCTTTAGGGCAATAGCAACAAGGAAGAACCAGTCCTAAAGTTGTTCTCAGGAAACGAGTGTGTTAGGTAACTGTGGCTAATAAGTGTGGAGAGGGTGAGGAAGCAGGAAACCACCATGCGTGGAGCACATTTATAGCATGGCTTCAATAAGTTTTCCCATATAATCATGATAAACCTTAAGTGATTTGGACAAATTACTGCCCTTTTGTAGCTAAAAACAATGAAACTCCAAAAAAGTTCCCATACATGTTGACTATTTTAGAAGAGAACCAATGTGAAAATTTCTTAAACATTACAAAATTTGGGGTAAACATAAACTGTTTCCATTTGAATTATACAATAGACTCAAGAATTCAACAGTTTCATTTTCAGATAATTCCAATTTGATGCCTGTCTTGGTCAGATATTCACTTAATTCTATGAAAGTGAAATGCTTTTGGGTTTCCATGACAGAGCTAAGATTGAAGCTGGGATTCTTGGTTCCCTTAGTGAATGACTTGTGACCCATGTAGTTGCATGAGTCAATGATTTTGTATGTTAACAGAAAATGGAATGAGTGGAATATTTTAAGGTGAGATAATAATATCATTTAGACTATATACAGGGCAAACTATCATTAATTTTATTGTAGACTATTTTCCAGGCAATTAGCAAATATTTTAAAATAACTGAGGTGATTATTTTGAGCAGCTCTGCAAATTTGTGTGTGTGTCAGATTTGGCCATCTTCTGACCTGAGGGTAAAAGTAAAAATCAAATCTCGGTTATATAAACAATCCTTTTAAAAAACATGAACCCTCATCACATTATCTGAAATAATATTTTCTTATAAGAAGCAACTCGTTTTTTTAATTAGTGGCCTTTTGTGGCTCACATTTGAATCTGTGGACCTTAGTTTGAATACTGAAAAGGAATGATTTCAGAACATTAAATGAAGGATGGAGTTAGCGTAAAAAACAAGGGATAGGTACTGTCCAGATGTACCACTTCCTCCCTTCATGGCCAAGGCAGAGGAGCTGACACCAGACACCTGTGGCCCCGTGGAAAGGAGTGAAGCTGTAGCCAATCCAAAGCTGGACTCAGAGGAAGATGGCACAAGAAATGCCTCAACTTATGTCTTGTAATGGCTCCCATTTGTCATGCCAGCAGAACACCATTCCACTGAAGTCAAGTTCTAAGATTCAGACCAATGTCATGTAAAGCCAAAAAACAAACAGTAATGTCCAGAACAATCACCTTTCGAATTAGAAAGTATAACTTATTTGCAATGTGTTTCTTCATTCTTTTTAGTCCTTCATTGTAAATGTATTTGTGATCACCACCTAGATTCAAGTTATAATTCTTGTAAAAGGTGATTTAGGAAGAAAAACTGTATAAAAATTGTCCATATCTTCAAGGAATTTACAGTATAAGAATAGCATACAAATAGTACTAGACAGAATGATATACAAAAGATAAGTGACAGGAGGTTAGCAGAGGATGAAGAACAACAACAATAAAAAAATATGACTGAGGTAATCAGAAAAGACCTCATGAAAGGCCTGACAATTGAGATTGTTCTTGTAGGATAGGCAAGGTCCACATAGAAATGTTCAGAGGTGATATATCCTATGCTAGGAAGAAGTCGGAGACAAATGTGAAAATTTAAGCTACGTCCAGAAAGTCTGATGGAAATAAGGTGGTCCTTTAAGGAAGCACCTGGAAATAAAATCAGAGATGAACTGGGCAACTGGGCAGAACTTGAATGCCTGCTCCATCTCTCTCTCTCTCTCTCTCTCTTTCTCTCTCTCTCTCTCTCTCTCTCTCTCACACATACACACACACACACACACAATGCATTCACATTCACAGACGTTTATTAAAACAATGCTGTCCTATTGCAAAGCTTCAGCAAGTCACCACTGAGTAAATGCAAACTCCATGAAAATGAATTTTATAATCTGATATTCATATTGCCTCTGGTATAGGGCAAAATCCAACATGCACACAGGGCATAGTTTTCTTTTCTCTATCTCTCTTCTACATAAGTGTTGCTTCCAAAGCGCACTTGCTATTAGGATAAGAGCACCATCTAGTGTGTCCCAGTCTTAGCTAGCGTGTTCTAGCTTCTTAAATTGAAGCTCTTCTGATCTGTTTCTAATGCAGTTATTCAAGATTTACACAGGTACAAAAAACTAAAAACCTAACCTTCACATGAATTTTGTCTTTAAAATTCCCAGCTTAATAGATTAAGATTTTGGGAGGATTTCTAATATTTCCAAAAAATAGCCTAAAGAAAATTAATCTTTCTCATCATTAACTGAGGATATCAAAGTAGAGAAAACAGTTTATCATCACTTTCCTAGCATGCTTAATTTGACAAATAAAATGCAAAAAAGAGACAAAAGATTATTTTATTTCTAATTGCAATGTTAATATGCAAAGCAAAATCCTTGAATGTTAAATATCAATAATCACCATTTATTATATAATATAAAACTAAAGGCTGGTAGGAAAATTTAGTGGCTATTATGTGAGGGCAAAATTAGACCTGGAATTTCCCAATGTTTTTGAACAGAGGCAGTAATTTCCTAATTTATCACCTTTTAAAAATATAGCAAAATGGGGCTGGTGAGATAGCTCAGTGGGGAAAAGCACCTGCTTAGGTAATCTTAGGTAAGCACAGAGACCATGGTTCAATCCTCGGAACCACATACCATGCCAGTCCTGCTGCCAGGGCAGGGTGAGCTGGCCAGAGTCTGGGCAAGGTGGTGTATGCCTGCAATCCCAGCACTGAGGAGGCTGAAACCAGGAGGATCACCATGCATCCAAGCTGTGCAATGACATCCTATAACAACTAAATACATCATTGGTATGTATGTACTACTAATAATATATAAGTGACATTCAAGGCCTCTCAAAAGCCTTCTGCACGGTACCTGATCTGACAGCATTTAAAGAAAGGGCACAGCTTTCTCTTTGGTGCACAGGCAGTTAAGCCAGTCTCCTATTTAACTGTTTGTCTGTTGAGATAGTTGAAAAGAGCTGATAGTAGCTCAAGTGAAAGCAAATTCAGTCTTACCTGATCAGAATGTTTCAGGCAGCGAATGTGCAGCTTGGCTGCTAACGAAGAGCAAGTACGCTGAGACTGACTCCTACTCGTCATGAGTTTCTCCTTGCAGAGCCACCACTGTGGACTGAGTTTTCCTTAAATCAGTGTGACCTGCCCTCCACAGTCAAGGACCATGTCTCATCATAGGCTGAATTTCCATTTCCTCAGATCTATTTGAAGTACATGAATAGGTTATGTAGTCCGCAAAGCTAGCATTAAGTACACTTTCACTTCAAGGAATCTTGGTTCTTAAACTCCAGTGGAAATACAAGTGACCTGGGGAAATTTATTGGAAATGTTAATTCTACATCTTTGCTCTCAGGGCAATAAATCAACCTTGCGGCAGGGTCAAGGATTTGTTATTTCAGTAGGCCCAGCAGGTGATTCTGCTTGCTGTGACAATGTCTTCCCAAATCCTCATGGTCTCACAGGCAGGACTTGGGAAGGTCACTGGGTCACTAGGATCTGTCAGCGGCATCATCTACTGCTGAGCTTCCAAGCTGAGTGTGTTATTGGGAGGTGAGGCTGGCCAGGAGAGGTCAGACAGCAGTCACCGGTGTGGCACGGGAGGGTGCACCGCCTCCCTCTCTGCTTCCTTCCTACCTTTTCAGCTTCTGGGCTACCATGATCTCTCTCGGAAGAACATGATCAGCCTTCCTGCAACATGCCCTCCTACTGTGCAGCTTCTGTGTTGGAGCTGGCTGACCACACGCTGTGTGGAGCAAACCAGGAGCAAACATAAACTTCTCAAGTCTCTAGTGCTGAGAACTGTGTCTCAGCAATGAGAAATTAACCAAGGCACCGCTCTTAGGAGGCAACATGAGCACCCATATTGTTTTCTAGACCAGTAAAGCTTTTCTGTGCATACTGTGCAAAGCCACTGTAGTCAGTCCATCGGACAAGATATTGGATCTATTGAGAGATTTCTACTGTGTAACTTCTAGCAACAGTGGTCCTTATAGTTTCTGATAAATTTATTCAACTGAAGAGATCAAAACTTTAAAAATGTAGAGCCATAGTTACTTCCGCACTGCTAGGACAATATTCCCAGGAGGACAAGTCTATTGTAGCTCACAGATTCAATCCAGAGTCTGGCTGACTCCAAGGCAGAAATAACGTAACAGCTAAGGGTGCCATGGAGGAACAGAGGCTGAGGCCAAAATGACCAAGGAGTACAGAACAAATGGAAGGTCCAGGGAGGACAACGTCCCTTTCAGGTTATGCTGCTTCTTCTGAACAGGCTGCACTTCCTGCTAGCACACTCAGCTATAAACTCATCAGTGGCTTACCCCTCCCCATGACCCAGGGACCTTCCAAACACAGGAGTTTTAGAGGACCTTTTAGATCATAGCATCTAGGATCTGCCATTAAAACTTCCAACATCACGTTTTGTTTACTAAAAGCTGCAGCGTTCATAAGGATGAGCCAGTTTATCCAGGATTCTCTCCATACTCTGGTGGTCTGTCTTCTTTCATTGGCTTCCTTTCCATTTTCTTCCTTGCTAGAATTCCTTAGTGGAGTTGTTTCTGTCCTTCTTTTGTTCTATACTTCAATTGCCAGGGAAAATAATTCACTCAATCTCAACATCTTATTTCACTCCTCTGTCTCCCTGTTTCAGTTTTGGCTCTGATGGAAAGCTTCTTTGCTTATCCCCATTCTCCTAGAAAGCTCTGTTTCATTTTTCAAGACACAAATCAGCTGTCACTTCTGTTGTGAAATCTTTGCTGTGTCTCCTAGAAACTTGGCCGTTTCTGTCCCTGTATGATGTGCTGTGCTCCGTCCACAGCGCGGCTCACCTGACACAAACTCTGTCTGTTCACCTCCTCATCTTCTAACAACAAATGCTGACCATTTGAGAGAAAATTGCTTCCTAATAGCTTTGTACTACAGGATCCATCCCTGAAGAGAGTTGGTATGTGTTAAAGGTTAAGAGTGTAACCTCTTCTAAATACCTGCTCATCTGGGATGACAAACTAGAGCAAAGTGTTCTAAAACAAGCTTGAACAAAATAGTTTCAATAGTTCAATAGCTTCAGTAATGGAATGCCAAAGTCCTCATTTGGCCTTAATATGTGCTATTTGAAAACATTCTTTGTCTAACAAAAAAAGGGTATATATTTGACATGAAAATCTCTGTGAAGTGGCAGAGAATATAGATGCAACAGCTATAAATCTCCTTAGATTATTATAAATATTCATGAAAGATTCTTTGAGATGTTTTATTTTGTTTTCCCTCTTGGCTAGGTAACAAGTACATAGAGCAATGTCGCTAACTGGGAATAAGAAAATCTATCACACACCATTCATCATTTCCTAGTCAGCTACAAAAAGCTTCAGATTTCTCCAGTGTCTCTTAGAGCAGTGATTCTAAAGTAAGAGGACTAATTTCTCTCAGAGGCATGAGCAGGCCTCAAAGTGGCAAGCTCTGTAAAGCACTTACATTTCAAAGGTTCTTGAGGTATTTGTGAAATCACCCTACAATGCTTAGGAAAGTGAAGACATGTTTACTACGGATTAGTATATGCAAAAGATGGTCTGCTGCAAAGTACCCTTAAATCTCTCCCTGGGAAACATAATCATTAATAACTACTAACCACATGAGATACAGTGATATTTATCTCTTGACAGTAGCCAGATGCTATGCAAGCTATTTGACTTGTCGTAGCAGCAGGAATAAGACAGCTATGGTTGACACACTGTGTCAACGTGAGGAGTTTAGAAGTTGAACTCAGTGACTCAGCAAGGGGCCAGAAACTTTCTGAGCCTGTGCAAGAGGAGGGCACAGAAGTGACGTAAGCGTTGCACTTACCCTGGGGGTGGCGTGGGGCAGCCTGCTCACAGAGAAGAGGCTCGCTCTCCTCCTTTTGCTCTGGTTGCTTTTTTTGTCCTCTGCTGCCATGAAGTGCTGTCCCTGTGCCAGGCCACCCTGCCTGGGACTTGGGGAAGATAGACTCCATGAACTGTGAGCTGAAGAGACCTTTCCTTCCTTAATTGGGAGTGCTGGGTATTTTGTCTGAGCAATGAAAGAAAGGTTACTAACACAAATATTGAGATGTAAAAACAAACATATGTTCTCCACAATTTAATATGAAAAATTCAAATTTGCAAAGGTTTGGCTGTTTGCACCTCATATTTTGTCAAAAATAAAACTATCACTGTATTTCAGACTAGAGCTTACTACAGAAATAGTGCTTGAGGATGAAAATTTCTAAAGACACTTGTATATATGTAAAATAAAACCTTACATCTGAAAAAAACTATATGTCTCATGA
Organism: Myocastor coypus; assembly: GCA_004027025.1. Classification (NCBI taxonomy): domain Eukaryota; kingdom Metazoa; phylum Chordata; class Mammalia; order Rodentia; family Myocastoridae; genus Myocastor; species Myocastor coypus. The sequence goes on along the minus strand of PVJA010051240.1, from coordinate 1,709 downwards.
AATTTGTAGTGATACAGAAAAGTAGACTATCATCACCAATGGAATTCCTATCCACAGATGCTAAACAATCACAATGCAGCTAAATTTTATCAATATCTAATGAACTTGAAATAAGAAAAGGCAAAGTTCAGAGTACTGATAAGTAAGGTTAGCAATTTGACATTTCTATCCATATAGTTCTGGTATTATTAAAAAACCCATAGAGGACCAGCCAGATAGTTCAGTGGATTGAAGCACCTGCTTTGACAGAAGCAGGGACCAGGGGTTCAATCCCCAGCCCCAACCTCTGGGTGTGGTGGCGCACACCTGTAATCTCAGTGCTTGGGAGGCTGAAAACAGGAAGATCACTACAAGTCTGATCTACATAGTGAGACCTTGTAGTCGCTGTACTTAACACATTTAAAAAAATAATAAAATCATGAAGAAAATGTGAACAGTAACAGCATATCCACTACAAAATGTAGTTAGAATAAAAGATTTTCAATGTGTTTTTGTGCTCCTTCATTACAGACACATAGATTTGAGACAAATTCCTTAATTTGAGATGAATTCCTTGAATACAAAGTCTATCAGTGATACAGTAGAAAATGAATCCGCTAAAAGAAAAAGTTGGTAGCCCAAAGATTACAAAACGTGCACTGATACCTTTTCCAATATACAGAATAACCTGTGCCTTCCACTGACCTCGCGACAACCACAATTTAGGACTCCTGTGGCTTTTTCATTTTTCTTTTTATAAGGTTTGATATTTTCCTTGCACTCCTCACTCCACCATCATTTTATTTTTTCCTGTTACTGCAGTGGTCACCATCTTTCTGCACTCTGTGGGTCAGTATTAACTTTTGAAAGTTAGAGCATCCAGGTCAGCACAGGCTGAAAATACACAACACATTTGTCTACGTGACTTGACAACTGCGTAAATACCCCATTCCCACTTCACGTTATCTTAACAAAAACCTGGATTCCAGTGGTTGTAGTGTTTTACTCATCACAAATAATCTTATCAGCATAGCTTTTGTTTGAAAGTTTTAGTAGTACTGCCTAACAAGTTCACAAGAGCTCTGGATTCAAACTGAAGCCCACATGTGATGCTTCCAATAGGTTTTCACTGTGTGTGTGTGTGTGTGTGTGTGTGTGTGTGTGTGTGTGTGTGTTTCTCCTTTTGTTCCTTTATTTTGAAAATTTGTTTCTTAGGTTTATTTTTACCGTATTTAACAGTTTTAGTAGATTTGTATGTGTCCATACTTTGATAATTTTCTCCCATGCCGTCTCCATTGCCCTACACCACCCTCTACTTTCACAGATTTGGGAGGTTCCATTGTTTATATTTTTTCATAATAGCCCCCATTATGAGTCCTCATACCACCCTCACATTCTTGTTTTGTTTTTAATATGAAGAAGGGAAAATGATTAATGGAAATAACTGATAACCAGGAAATCAGTGATACTCTGTTGCTTCTGATCTGATGAATGAAAGGCTGTAATAAAATGAGGTTGGCTTGCCCTATTGCTGATATTATATGTGCATCAGTATAGACAAATTTCTCACATGTTAACAATATGGTGTTTTCACTAGGAACTACTTGATAAGCAGTTCCATTGTACCGTCACACAACTAAATTTGTAGAACAGAATTATTTTATGAAATTCTTCTTAGCTCTATTTATACAAGAAAAAGTTATGATAATTGATAAAACAGAAATATTGCT
>PVJA010051239.1:0-12924 GCA_004027025.1 Myocastor coypus | reverse complement strand
AACTTCGTAAAAGCTTCTGAATTTGTAGTGTTAATATCTGTCTGTGCTTTACATAGGTTAATTAGTGTCTTGAAGTTATCAATTTTTGTAGGTCTCACAGAGTACGATGGTTCTTTAGTTTATAAAAATTAGTTGTTTAAGCCGGGCATGGTGGTACACGCCTGTAATCCCAGCACTTGGGAGGCTGAGGCAGGAGGATCGGTGAGAATTCGAGAACAGCCTGGGCTACAAAACTGAGCTCAAGGCCAGCCTGAACTGTATAACAAGACCCTGTCTCAAAAAGACAAAAAAATAAAAATAAAAACAGTGTGTGCACACCATTAAGAATTCAAAGCTCCACAAAGAAGAAAACTAAAAAGAGAAAGGTATCTTTTCCCATTTGCAATTCCCAATCATATTTCTCAAATTCATCAGTTAATATTTTCCTGGCTGTGTCTCAAGAGAAAGGTATCAGCGCACACATATGAAATCTTACTCTATACGGTAAGCTTCCTTTGATACCTTACATTACACATTTTGCAATGTATCTTGGAAATCTTTCCGTATCAGCATACAGAAACAGTCATAATACTAGCACCAAGTCCAGTGGCTCATGCCTGTAATCTAAGGCATAGATAGAGCCACAAGAGGAGCTCAAGGTTGAGGTGAGCCCAGGTAGCTGAGCAAGATCCTTCCTCAACCTAAAATAATAAGGGCCAGGATGTAGGTCAGTGGGAGTGTCTAACACAGACAAGGGTTCACTCTCCATGTTTGTCAAGTACTTACAATGTGCCACACTGTATACAAAGTGATGCACCCGTCACACCTAACTTAATCTTCAGAAAAGCCTATGAAGCAGGTATTATGCAGCCAGATCCCCAAGCTTCTGCTATTAGCAGTACTGGTCAGGGGTCTGTTAGGAACTGGGCATGCTGCAGGGGGTGTACAGTAAGCTTCCTCTGTAATAACAGCCTGAGCTCTGCCCCCCTTCAAATAAGGACCCTACTGTGCGCTGCACGTTCAAGAGATCTAAAGGGACTTAGATCACACTCCCTTATGAGAATCTAATGCCTGATGACCTCAGATGGAGCTAAGGCAATGATGCTGAAGTTATTACACATCTCAAACATAACACCAACTAAAAAAAGAAACTAAGCTCCCCAATTCATGTAAAACCTGTCTTCCACAAAACTAGTCACTGCTGCCAAAAGGTTGGGACTGCTGCTATATAAGGATGCTGAAGCTTCAAGAAGTTATTATGGTCATATAACCAGGGAACAGAGCCAAGATCTGGAATGTAGAGACTGCATGCTTCTCCCTACTCCTCTTTAATCTGCTATAGAGCCCACACTATGGATAAATTGGAACATAGTCAGTGTCTATTTGTGAACATTAAGGCTGTTCTAGGTTTTGCATTCCTAGAACGCAAGCTCCACAGGGCAGGAATTTTTGTTTGAATGAGAATTACCAGCCACTTTTTTTTTTAATGGGTCGGGGGGCGGGGGGAGTTATTCCCCCAGAAAACTTGACATTTTCTACAACAACATACCGTATCTTATTTGCTTGTGACAGAGTCTCACTATGTACCTCAGGCTAGCCTTGCACTTGCAGTGATCCTCCTGCCTCGGCTTCTGGAGTGTTGAGATTACAGGTGTGCACCACCATACCTGGCTAACAACATACTGTTTTGTACTGAAGGAAAAAAAACGGTATTTTTAGATGAATTTCGAAAACAAATTAACTTGCCTAACCTTATGAAAGGTAGAAGGGTTTGAATTCAGATCTATGTAACTCCTAAGGATTCTTTCCATGGGAGTAAGTTTCCAAAGATAAATGGTTGTAGCTATACCTTATGTAAGTGATTTCTCTGTTTTCCAAACCCTAACTCTTACAGTCAAAGATACCAGTGAATAATGCCTACTGTGTATATTACCATATTAATAAGAACATTATAGTGACTACCACCTCTTTCACAATCTGTTTTCTGTCTTTTGATAGCTGACTAAATAAAACTCTTGACTTCAGGTATTATTTTTGTATCACTTGTAAGTTGGCCTAGTTAAAAGTCTTTAGGAACATGGTTATTCTAGACCAGAATAACCACTGAAGGCTAAAAAGACTAAAAGGTGTATGGGTGGGTATGTGAAATAAAAGAACAAAAGCAAGTTCTACATAGTACATATAACACTTAAACATAACTCTTTTTGTGAAGGGGGTAAAAAAAGATATGCCTTGTGTAGCCCACCAGACACTATTTTAGGATAACATTTAAGTCAAGATTTATGAAGTGCTGTCTTAAGCCGTCCTTAATTTTTTTTTTTGTCTTTTTTTTTTTTTTTCCAAGACAGGGTCTCACTATGCAGTTCAGGGAGGCCTTGAGCTCACTTTCTGTAGCCCAGGCTGGTCTCAAACTTGTACTGATCCTCCTGTCTCAGCCTCCCCAGTGCTGGGATTACAAGTGTGTGTCACCACCAGCCGACAAGGAGTCTTGATGCCTCTAACACAATGATCAGCAGCATTCTTTCCAAATTCCTGAACTGACAAATGGCAATGACATCATTCCTTACTTCATGGCACATAATAAATTTTAAACTCAAAAATACATCATCTGGGGCTGGCAGGATGGCTCACTGGTCTAAACCGCCTGCTTAGGAATGCTGAGGCAGCAACAGGGACCAAGGTTCAATCCCCAGCGCTACATGCTGCGCCAGCCCTGCCCCTAGGGCAGGCTGAGCCAGCCATAAAATAAAAAAAAATATTTAAAAAAAAAATACATCATCTGTCAACATTAACAATGACCCACTGAGCTATAAAAGGATTAAATCAACAGCCTCCAACATTACCAGTTTTGCTGATAACCCACTGTGATTATGGAACATTGGATTATGTATACAGTTACTTTCTCTTAGTTGAATGACAAATTTTTTGTACCAATATGATTAGAAAAATTATCACATCTACACCTGTGCTCTGTATAACTACTGGGAGGACAGCAATATGCATTGTATCAAATATTGGGAATGTACCACTAATGTGTTTTGAAACTGTCACATTATTTATTAAAAGTAATAAAAAATAAATGAAAAACAATGACCCAAAATTAGTAACTAAAAACTAAGCCTGCTACTGTAAAATTAATATACCTTGTGAACATAATGTTACATGAAATAAATCAGGCATATAAGCTTAAATACGGTATGGCCTCTCTTACATGAAAAGCCCAAAGCATAAATACATTAAAAAGCAAAATGGGGCTGGGGAGGTATCTCGGCAGTCTAAGCACCTCCCCGGCAAGCGCAAGGACCCAAATTCAATCCCAGTACTGCATGTTGTGCCAGCCCCAGAGCCCCCAGGTGTAGTGCTGGCCCCAAAATGGCATGGTGGCACATGCCTATAACCTCAGTGCTGGGGAGGCTGAGACAGGAAGATCACTATGAGTCTGAACTGCATAGTAGCAAGACCCTGTGTGAAATAAATAAACAGATAAACAACTTTTTCAAAAAGGCAAAATAAGAGATAATAGGAAACAGGGGGAGAGATCATTTACAAATGGGAACAGGAACACAAAGTAGGAGAGGATGGAAGGCAAAGAAAGAGGATGAAAAGAAAGTTTAAATTATACACACCAGCCGGGCGTGGTGGCGCACGCCTGTAATCCCAGCACTCAGGAGGCTGAGGCAGGAGGATCAGTGCGAGTTCGAGACCAGCCTGGGCTACAAAAGTGAGCTCAAGGCCAGCCTCAACTGCATAGTGAGACCCTGTCTCAAAAAGACAAAAAAAACAAAAAAAAACAAACAAACAAAAAAAAAGTAAAATAAATAAATAAATAAATAAATTATACACACCAATGAATATAATCGTGCACTACAAGTATGCACTAATACGAATTAAAATTTAATTTTAATTAAAATTCTCTCCAAAGAGAATTTTATTTTTTTAAATCTATTTTTACAGTAGTTAGCACATTGTATAATGTTGTCTTCATCATAGTTGCTCAGAGTACAAGACGCAGACATGATTTCTTGTCTAAACATCATTAGTACAGATCTTTCTTTTCAATGCACGAAGAGAAAGCAGCTATATATTTAGTCCAATAGTCCATAACAATAATGGATTATCAGCTCATTTGGGATTACCAGGGACTGATAACTTGAGCTTTTTACAACTCAGCATATTAATATGACTTTCCTTTTTATACCTTGTGGTTACACTTTTCTGCTGGATAGTTAAGACCAAGATAAAGCAAGACCTGTTACAAAAAAATATGTAACTTTTGTATCTGACAAGGTTAGTCAGGTCCCCTCAGGGTTTACCCTAGAACTGTGTACTGCAATTTGCAGAATTTTTGTCAGTGTCAGCCATCTGGGTGGCTGCATGACCAACTTGCTCTCTATGAAAGCCTGAGAGAATGTTTGCTCTCTAGGTGACTCTCCTTAGGCACACTGCACATCATCGATCACTTTCCTGGGAGGCCCCATAATCTCCTTGAGCACGAAATTTGGGACTCCACTGAGTTATATGTTGTTACAGTACAGGTCCTTCATGTCTTGTGGAGAATTTTATGTTTAGTTTCACCTTAATTCATAAAAACTGTATCCTGGTATAAGCTATAAACGTTTAGTTCATAAATCCTGTACATTTTAATTCTTAGACACTTTGCAAATCTCTGTCCTCTCCTCAATCTTAGAGTATTTCCCTACAATCAGAGTCTCAGCACTTTCCTCACTAGATCAGGAAAACAGCACAGCTGAGTGCTCTCATTTCTAGTCAACATGTATTGGAGGCTCCAGCCCAGCGGTTCTCAACCTGTGGGTCGCGACCCCGATGGGGGTCAAATGACCAAAACACAGGGATCGCCTAAAGCCATTCCGAATCATAACTGTAGCAAAATTACAGTTTTGAAGTAGCCACCAAAATTATTTTTTGGTTTGGGGTCAGCGCAACATGAGGAGCTGTATTGCAGGGGTCACGGCATTAGAAAGGTTGAGAACCACTGCTCCAGCCAGTGAAATAGACGAAAAAGGGAGAAAAAAAGGCATTCATTCAGGTTAAAAAAGAAGAAACAAGCTGGGCGTGGTGGCACACACCTGTAATCCCAGCACTTGGGAGGCTGAGGCAGGAGGATTGGTGTGAGTTCGAGACCAGCCTGGGCTACAAAAGTGAGCTCAAGGCCACTATGCTGAACTGCATAGCGAGACCCTGCTGTGCTAAGAACCACTGAACCCCATACCAATCCGTGTAAAGCATGCAAGTTGTGAACTACAACCACCATGCTGCACTGCTAAAAATTAACTTATTCCTTCCTCTAACATAAACGTGTTAGGGTGCCCATTATCCAATCTACCTCTACAATTCTTCCTTACCCTTGCTAAGAACTCGTCTCTATTTCCATGAATTCAACTTTCACAGCTTCCACTTGAGCCAGAATACACAGCACTTGTCTTCCTGTGCCCACTTATGTCACTTGTAATGGTCTCTGGTTTCATCCACATGGATGTAATAGGATTTCATTTTTTTTCATGACACGCTCCGTTGTGTGTATGTACATTTTCTTTATCCGCTCATTTGCTGATGGGCCTCAGATGATTTTCTATCTTAGCTCTTGTGCAGTGTTACAGTAAATGTAAGAATGCTAGTACCTCTTTGACACATTTATTTCATTTCCTTTGGATAGGCACCCAGGAGTAGGACATAAGGTCATAAGGTAGTTTTAATTTTAGTTTTAGAAGGAATCTCCACACTATTTTTCATTAAAGTTGTACTAATTAACATTCCCCGGGCTGGAGGGATAACTCAGTAGGATAATCACCTGCCCGGCAAGTGCAAGGTCCTGAGTTCAATCCTCGGTACAAAAAAAAAAAAACACCACAGAACAGTGCGTGAAGCTAGGCAGAGCAGCACATACTATAATCCTAATACTCAGAAGGCTGAGGCAGGAAGGTCACCGTGAGTTTCAGGCTAGTCAGTCTATGCAGTGAGTTTAAGGCTGGCCTAAAATATACAGTAAGACTCTGTCTCAAAACCAAGACAAACAAGAAGAAGAAAGTAGCATACTAAGTATGAACAACCCCTTTGAGCATTAGTTATTTCTTTTCTTGCTGACAACAGCCAAACTGGGGTGAGATGATATTATGGTTCACGAGAAAAATACCAAGACAACTCAGTGGGCCAAAGACAGTCTTCCACATAACACTGGCAACAAATGAACACCCACATGGAAGAGATACATTTAGACTCTTCACTGACTCCACACACAAAAATTAACACATAATGGATCATATGCCTAAGTGAAAATAACTGAAATTTTAGAAGAAAATTTTACAGCCATGGAGTATCTTAGCTGTAACACCAAAATTGTGATGAATAAAAGAAAAATACTGAGTTAGGCATGGTGGTACATGCCTGCAATCCCAGTTAGTTGGGACTTTGAGGCAGGAAGATAGGAAGTTCAAGTCAGCCTGGGCCACTTAAAGAAAGGTTGTCTCAAAAAATAAAGAGGACTGTGGATGCAATCACTGGTGAAATAATGTTTAACAGAAATGGCAAAATCTCCGCAGTAAAGTAATATACGTTACATTTCCGTCCCAGAACAATACTTGAGATCATCAACCTACAATGCGCTCAGTTTTGGAGGCTCCAGCTGATGACTGGTGAGGAGCACATCATGGAAGCAACAGGTGGCAGCACAACACTGCTCCCCTTCTGGCCAGGAAGCAAAAGATAAGGAAAAGGCCAGGATCCTCCAACTCCCTTACAGGTCACAGCTCCTATCATCTGAAGAACCCCCTCCCTAGGCCCTGTCTCTAGAAACTGTGGCCATTCCTACAAGCACACCCTGCAGAACAAGACTTTGACAGGTGCCTTGGTAGACAGTCATGATCCAAATCATGGCAACCAGCCTGAAGACTAAGAAATCAGTTGCTACAACTGGAGAGGAAAAAAGAAGACTTTACAATACCCATGTGGTACTGATGTTCTAATCAAAGAAATCTACAAAATTATGCTTAACAAAGTGTAAGTGGATATAAAATTGTTATACCTAAGAATAGATCTAAAGATATTTAAGAGTATTACTGAGAAAACTATAAAGCCTCACTGTAAAATACTTTAAAAGACCTAAACAGGGCCCAGCAGGATGGGTCAGTGGTCTAAAGCGTCTACTTGGGAGGGCTTGGGCAGCTGTAGGGACCACGGTTCAATCCCCAGCACCACATGCTGCACCGGACCTGCCCTCAGGGCAGGCTGACCTGGCCATAAATAAAAATAAATAAATAAACAAGAGCTCTAAAACAAGAAAAAAAAAAATTTTTTTTTTTTAAAAAAGACCTAAATAGAGAAATACACCATGGATTACTGACTGGAAACTCAATATTGAAAGGATATCATTTCTCCACCAAACTGATGTATAGATTCAATATGATACTGTCTGTTACTCTTCTCTCATTGCTGAGACAAATATCTGACACCCATATGAAGGAAGGAAAGGTTTATTCAGCTTAGTTACTGGAGGTTTCAGTCCATACTCAGCTGGCTCTACAGAGTGGCACAGGGCAGAGAGCATCAGTTCATGGCAGAGGAACAGCAACAATGGCATCAGTGAGAGAATCTGTCTCTCTTATATTGCATTCAGGCTCTCTGCCCCAAACTGGGTGTAGCACTCACACCCATAAGCCCATCAGTACCAAAACCTATAATCCCAGTGGATCACCCATAATTCCAGTGGATCATGAGTTAATCTCAAATTCTAGAAGCCCCTGCCCTATGACTGCATGAGGCTTTGGGGGAACAACTAGACACAAGCTATAACAAATACAAATCAAATTCTAACAGGTTTTGATTTTTGTAGGCTTTCTTTTTTATAATTTTTGGTGAATTTTAAAAATTTACATGTAGGGGCTGGGGAGATAGTTCCATGGCACAAATACTTGCCTGGCAAGTGCAAGATCATAAATTCGAACCCTGGTTCCACAAAAAAAAAAAAAAAAAAAAGAGTACCTAAGATACTTTTCTAAAGGAGCAGGGGGCTAGTGTACTAAATCCCAAAGCTGGCTATAACTAAGATTATTTGTAACTGGAGAAAAGATGCATAACCAGATCAACGGGCCAAAATACTACTTTAGAAAGTAGTTTGACATTAGCAAATAAACTTGATGTTAAATCAGTGTGATGTACAGTAAATACCTGAGATGCTGTAACCACGCCGCTAAGTATACCTCAGAGCAGTGCCAGCAAAGCCACGGCACACGTGCTGCCACCCACTGCTCATCACTGAAAGCTCTGAAGTGCTCACCACGACTGCCCTAGAGAAGCTCATGCATACATGTACCAGCAATGTTGACAGGGATATTCTTCATAATGATCAAAAACTGGAAATAATCCAAACATTCCTCTACTGCAGAACTTTGTGGTCTATTCACACAGTGAAATACCACAAAGCAATGAAAATGCACAGACATTTGTTACAACACCATGGCTGAATCTCATAAATATTTTCTTCAAAAGAAGCAAGACAGCAAAGCATACACATATATTTCTTTGAAATTAGAAACAGTACTGCATAGGCATAATTTTATAGATGGCAAGCACAAAGAAATTATCTCAAATGTCAGGATAGCTGACTAGGATCATCTGAAGGGGCAAGACCTTAAAAAGAAACATCATTGAAAAGAGCAACAGCTGAGCACCTGCAGAGTCAGAAGTTAGCACAGCATTTCTAGGAGCTCCACAACAACACTTGGCGGCTTGGGGGACAGAGTGTGAACTACAGCATCGGTCAACGAGACCAAGACCAGGTTACAGACTACAGCACAGTCCTCTATGAAGCCTCTCTGTACTCTTTAAAAAGGAACACTCTGACAAAACTGCGCATAGGGGAGCTGCACCACATCTGAACTAGAGCCCACAGAAGCTCGGCCAGCCAGGACCCTGCTGCAGTTGTCTGTGGTGGCATGAAGCATGAGCCAAGGTGGCAGAATAGCACTCACTCAAGCAGCTCTCACGTGTCTAGTTTCTGCAAGACTCTGCTAGGTACTGGAGCTGAAAAACCAAGACTCAGACCTGCTGCTGTGATAGAACCCAAACAGTAACATAAAAATGGGGAAAGGCCAGGCATGATGGCGCACACCTTTAATCTAGCTACTCAAGGGCTAAGGCAGGAGACAGGCAGTTTCAGACAGCCTCAGCATCCTAGCAAGACCCTGCCTAAAAAATAAAAATAAATAAAACTAATCTTTGAAAATGGGGATAAAGGGGCCGGCGGGATGGCTCAGTGGTCTAAAGCGCCTGCTTAGGAAAGCTTGGGCAGCTGCAGGGACTGCGGTTCAATCCCTGGCACCACATGCTGCGCCAGCCCGGCCCTCAGGGCAGGCTGAGCCGGCCAGAAAAATAAATAAAACAAAAGTTCTGAAATAAGAAAAAAATAAATAAATAAAATAAAATAAAAAATTTTTTAAAAAATGGGGATAAGGGCATATTCTTTTTTTACATGTATTTTATTCATTTTTATTAATATTAAATGTATGATTGGAGAACACATAAACACATAGCTTAATGGCTTTTACAAATTATAGATGTTTGTGCAAGTAACCACAATTTGTACTAAATGTAAACAAATATATGCTTTCAATGGATACTACAATCACCATTAAAAAAATCCTTTCGTCTTTATATGTGGCTATACTGATAGCCCAATCAAAAGATAATGTTTGATTTATCATGTTTATTGACTGAGTAGTTTTAATTATATATACAAAACTAAGGAAGAAGAAATTATTTTTTCTTGGTAATTTACTACATGTTAATGACTATTTTAATGGCATAGATTAACTATCCCTTATTTGAAACACTGTAGACAAGATGTATTACACATTTTACATGGTTCTGAATCTCAGAGTATGAATAATGAAAATATTTAATGATACCTCAAAAGTCTAAACATAAGATTCATGTTGAATATATATATATGTATATATATACATATATACTTTATACATGAGGCTTAAATACAGTTATATAGACTACTATACAGAATACTGTTAGGCCAAGTAAGTTTGACTGTGGCCCACACATAAATCTAGGGTGGAATTTTCTACTTGTGGCTTCAGATTTTGGAAGATGTGCACTTTCAGATTTTCAGATAAGGGGAATTCAGTCTATAGCTCAAGTCGACTCATTTGGTTTGAAAATAAAGCTAATAAAAGAGCAACAGGCTGCTGTGTTGATTTGCTAAGCACTAAAATGATGCTAACCATTCTGTGTGCAGAGGATGACCATGAACTTCACTTGGCCTTTGGGTGAAAGCTCAGATTTGACAAACTTTTTGTGGAGGGATGAGAAGTTAGGGAAACTGCCAGAAAAATCACACAGCTTTAGTCACTGTTATAAAACATGTTGTTTGCTTCACTCTTTCAATCTCTCCATTCCTACTAATTAATTTCTTTAATAGTAATAACCTTCACACGGTGATCTGCAGAGATTTATGTATCACTCGAGAAACTTATGTGAGCTAGAAGAAAAACAGAAGTGATAAATACTGGGGGACGGGGAGAGCATGCAGGGGCACAAGTGCCTGCCTGGCAAGAGCAAGGTCCCGAGTTCAAACCCCAGTTCTGCAAAAAATAAATAAATAAATAAATAAAGACATAGATGAAAAATAAATATTAACTAGAGTCAGAAAATATTTCACAAGTGAAGCAGGAGTGAGTTTTATGAAAAAGGAAGAAAAAGCATACATTCCAAAGACAGGAGGTCCAATGCTTCTCCTTACATAGCTGGAATGCTGTTGCGATCCAAAGATCAGAGCTCACCAGCAATTGAATTCTTCCTGTGGATTCTATAAAAGTATTTTCCATCATCTGATTGGTTCATCTGCATTTGTAACTAGTAACTGTTTTGTAATCAGGCTTGAGATCCTAACAATAAACCAAACAAAAGCAAAATAACCCAAACAAAGCCCCCTGCATCTTAAGAAAATCATAAAAGTAATAACATAGTAATGAACGAGCCCAACTTGAATTTTTCTTTGCTCAACTGATGGTAAGGAGAACCCTGCCTGCAGGACTAGGGATGTCAAGCCAAAGGTATCTACTTGAATGGCTGCTGTGTTCCGCAGCAGCGCGCAGTAAGATCTCAGAGTGAGCCACAGTGGCATCTCTAGTACCCAGCACTAGAACCGTTTCCTCAGTGTCCTGACCAGGGGTCCTGGTTCCAAGATTATGGCTCCAGTTTCCCCACTTGAAGGACAAAATCCATCTTATTCTTCTTAATTTTTCAGGCCAGTCCACAGACTTGAGCAGTTTCCACAAATTTCAGTGTCTTGTGAAGAATTCCTTTTGCCCCTCCTAGGTAGAATTAGTGTCGTCTTGTTCTGTTTTCTGTCAGTCTTTCTGTCTCAAACCAACTGGCTTTGTAGCTTCTGCCCTCATAGGCTTCCCATCACATCCTCTGTTACATGCTTCTATTCCATCAGTTACTCGAGTTTCACTCCATCCTCAGCCAGCTCTAAGGTAGACTGGCATATGGCAGACAGCAGTTCGTGGCGACACAACAACTGCAACAGAGGAAACTGCAAGGGCATACTCTTTCACTGAAAATAAGACCTAGTCAGAAAAAAGTATCAGCCTTCAAAATCAGAGATCACAAGTTCATCACACCCTCTTTCTCAGTGGGTACTGAATAAGGCAGATGAGGCCACTTGAGAATGGCATCTTTGATCTCTAATTTTCAAGGCTGATTACTTTCCAGCTAGGTCTTATTTCTGGAGAAGCATGTTAGTCAGTGCTCCCTGGGTTCATTCTCCAATACAAGGGAAAAAGTGGGGCACAAGAGCAATTAGGAGAAGAAAAGTAGCTCATGAAATCAGTGATGAGCAGGCGGAAAAGTCAAAGGTCTTTCTTTCTTTCTTTCGTATTTAGTATAGAGTCTACAGGGTCTCACTACACACATCAGACTCCTAATGATCCTCCTGTTTTCAGCCTCTCAAGTGCTGTACTTACAGGCACGTGCCGCCATGCCCAGTCATCTCAGCACACCCCAGGAATGGAGCCAGCTCAGCTTGCAGGGGACCAAAATCAGGTCCAAACCCCCACCTGAGCTCTAATGTGCTGAGCTATCTGGCCAGCCCTAAGTCAAAGGTTCTCAACCCTCAAGAACTCTAGTTTGGATCCATAAAGGATAACACAGCCACACAGCCCAAGGGTTCACAAAAAGGACAGCAATCAGGACCTAGTCTTGACTGTGTCACATGCACTGGAGAAATGTGACTAGAAAAGAACAAGGAAGAATCGACTGGGCAGCTAAAGATGCTATGGTTCTGTTTTATGATGGGAAAGGCATAACTCTTATAGCTTAAAAGTCCATAAAAAGGGATACAGATGTTTTAAAAAAATGAAAGGGAAAATGTAGAAACCAAAGTTCTAAAGGAAGAGGCGAGGAATGGGTTTTCAAAGTACAATAAAATGAATAAGCTATAAGGACATGGGACCTTTCCAGCTCAAGGAAATGGCTAAATGACATATTGAGACAGTAGTATGCTTAGATTAAAATAAAGGACTCATATTAGCCTCAAACTTTTCAGTCAAAGATGAAATAAGGGAAATTATATACAATGAACCTCATCTAAAATAAGATATTGATTAAAGGTCAACTCTACATTATTCTAATCTTCTGCTACTAGTGCTGTGCTTATGAACAAGAAGTAGAATAGATACACAGTCTGATGCAGGCTGGGTCTGTAGCTTAGGCAGAGCCCTTGCCTAGCATTCACAAGACCCTGGGCTCAACTCCAGCCTGCCAGCCAGCCTGCCTGCCTGCCTGCCTGCCTGCCTGCCTGCCTGCCTCCCTCCTTCCCTCCTTCCCTCCTTCCCTCCTTCCCTCCTTCCTTCCTTCCTTCCTTCCTACCCTCCTTCCTTCCTTCCTTCCTTCCTTCCTACCCTCCTTCCTTCCCTC
>PVJA010051238.1:0-12902 GCA_004027025.1 Myocastor coypus | reverse complement strand
ATATTTTTTTTTTTTTTTTTTTTTTTTTTTTTTTTTTTTTTTGGTCTTTTTGAGACAGGGTCTCACTATGCAGTTCAGGCTGGTCTTGAGCTCACTTTTGTAGCCCAGGCTGGTCTCGAACTCACACGGATCCTCCTGCCTCAGCCTCCCGAGTGCTGGGATTACAGGCGTGCGCCACCACGCCCGGCCCAAGCATATATTTTTAAATTTTTGTTTCACTCTTGAACAGTAAATAACAGATATAACCTAAATAGAATTATTGAGAACCTCTTTAAGGTCTTTGTTAATTGAGTCTAAAAGGCTTACTGAAATAAAAAATACTGAGAACCACTTTTCTAGACTTTGCTATATATTTATCTATTAGAAAACTATTATTTTCTAATTATCTGAGATATTTCTGCCTTTAAAATAATTTCAGAAATTTACTTTGATGAGAAAAAAAATACCTACAATCTCTTTTTTTTTTTAGATTTTTTTTTTTTTTTTCTTGTTTCAGAACTTTTGTTTATTTATTTTCATGGCCGGCTCAGCCTCTCCTGATGGCAGGGCTAGCATAGCATGTGGTGCCAGGGATCGAACCGCGGTCCTTGCAGCCGCCCCCTAAGCAGGCGCTTTAGACCACTGAGCCATCCCGCCAGGCCCCTACAATCTCTTTTTCTGAGACAGGGTCTTACTATGCAGTTCAGCCTAACCTTGAACTCACTAAATATACAAGGTTGGGCTCGAACTTGTGAGGATCCTCCTGGCTCAGCCTCCCAAGTCCTGGGATTACAGGTGTGGACCACCACACCCAACCTAAAAATGTCTACAATCTTAAATTAAAAAAGTAACATCCATGAATTTTAGGAAGGAGTAAATTTATTAATTTCCTTAAAACTATCAAAACTGCTGAGTTAATAGACAACTATCTAAAAGCTTTGTGTATGAGTTTATTATCAGACATGTATAGTTAATTCTCCAGTTGTTCCTACACCAAAAGTGGACTCTTTTGAGAGGTCTATCCACCAAATGTTTTGCAATAGAACAATCCCAATTCCCAAGTTCACAGGAGGATTTACCAAAATGTTTGAAAACAATTCTCAATACTATTCTCAAAAATGTTCTTAATTCTCAATACTTAACATTTTTAGAAAAAAAAGTTTTATTTCATCTAAGCAGTTCAGTATTTCTATAGCTTCTGGAAAATGAAACATTAAACCCCACTTGGATACTGTCAGTAAGTGACAGTACACCTACAATCCATGTAGTTATTAGAAATCTTTAAAAAAAAATTAAACAAAAAGAAATCTTTAAAATGCATAATAATGATAGTTACTGAAAAATAGGTTTTCAGACCACTAGAAACATGAATTAATAAGAATTTTGTATTTATGAGCCCACCATAATGACACACACAACGACATTTCCCTCTTCAGGAGGGTAAGGCAGGAGGAACACAAGTTTAAGGCCAGCCTGGCAACACAGGAGACAACAGAGCAAAATAAAAAACACCTTAGCTCAAAGGCACAGCACTTGTCTAGCAAGTATAAGTGCCTAGTTTCAATATCTAGAAATACTATATATTCCTAATATCATTTTTTGTTTGTTTGTTTGTTTGTTTCAGATAGGATCTTACCATGTAGTACAGGCTGGCCTTGAACTCACTTTGTAGCCTAGGCTGGCCACAAACTTGCAGCAATTCTCCTGCCTCAGCCTCCTGAGTGCTGTGATTACAGGAAAAGACAATCCTATACGGAAAAGTATATATAAGTAAAATTCAGACACTATTGTAAATATAATGGAAAAAATTCCATCTAACAAGTGCTAGAAGTGTGAGGAAAAGAAATGGAGGGATAGTTTCTTTTTTTTTTTTTTTTAAGAATTTTTTAAAGAATTTTTAAATTTTATTTAATTTTATTTTTTTCTTGTTTCAGAACTTTTGTTTGTTTGTTTATTTATTTTTATGGCTGGCTCAGCCTGCCCTGAGGGCAGGGCTGGCGCAGCATGTGGTACCGGGGATCAAACCATGGTCTTTGCAGCTGCCCAAGCTTTCCTAAACAGGTGCTTTAGACCACTGAGACATCCTGCCAGGCCCCTGGAGGGATAATTTCTAATAGAAGTTCTAATGTTCAGTGAACATTCATCCTGGCAAAGACTATATCTGACTTAGGTTCTAACATATATGATTTCAGTAACACTGGGCATGAAAGCATCCTAGAATGAGGATAAAAGCACATAAGGAATAATAAATACAAATTAGTTTCTACACATATTACTGTGGACTCCAGGAAGAGACCAGGAAAATCAGGTCGGAAACAAAAATCGAAGGACTTACATGATAAAATAAGAAATCTAGAACTTTTTTCTTCTTTTCAGTAGGCAAAAGAAAGCAACTGGGAGGTCTAAAGGCCAACAGAAGATTTAATATTAGAAGGTAAATCATCAGATGGTACTTTAATGTTAAGGAAGTCACTGACTTACAAACAAGTTCTTCCATTCTGGCAATTCTTCCATTCTAGCAGAATTGTTCTTAAATCAGATTCATTCATTAAGCCAAAAAGTAAGTCTTAGATAGTATACCTATGAAAATCAGCAACTCAAATATTCACTAAGTTAAGGACTTACCATATTGCTAGACAAAAGTAGAAATAGGAAAATAGTTTGCTAACCATACCCATAGAGAGCACCACTGCAGCATAATATTTAGGCACCAGTAGCAATACAGAACAATGAAGTTGACATGGTGTGGAAGTAAAGAAAATGACAGTTACAAAGCATGCCTGCAACTATTTCACGTGATGATTTACTTATAGTTTTGAGTGTTTAAAACTTAATCTATCAGGCCGGGCGTGGTGGCACACGCCTGTAATCCCAGCACTTGGGAGGCTGAGGCAGGAGGATCAGTGTGAGTTCAAGACCAGCCTGGGTTACAAAAGTGAGCTCAAGGCCAGCCTGAACTGCATAGTGAGACCCTGTCTCAAAAAGACAAAAAAAAAAAAAACCTTAATCTATCACATAAAACAAGGTATTAATGTTATTCACATTAAAAATTTGTTGGATAAGGCCAGGGAGATAGCTCAGTGGAATAAGCACTTGTCTGGCAAGCATAGGGTCCTGAGTTCAATCCCTGGTACTGAAAAAAAAAAAAAAAAATTGTTGGATAAACAATGTCTCAGCATACTCCAGTGTGGTTCCTTTTTAAAAAGCTGTTAGAAATAACTTAACCATATCTATATATAGGATACAAGGTGGATAATAAGGAACAGCACACACATTATTTTTAGTATTCTGAATAGAATCTCATTACGCACAATTTCATTCAAGGAAGATCATTTTAAACTCAAAAAGTTTATTTCAACAGAAAATAGTCTGGATCAGGATTTTCCACACAACTTTATCCCTACATATAACACATTTTTACATGGCAGTCAACTTTCCTTAAAACTATTTCCGGACAACTCATTCTGTTAGACTAATTATTTTTTAACCATTAGTCTCTTCATTTTCTCCTCTCATTCACCTCCCCACCCAACAAATTCTCTTTATATGTCTAAAAGGCAAGACACTGAAAGATATAGTGTGGATTTTAAGAGAGTTTAAATATATAAATTTTACAATTATAGAAATGTATTGACCTTAGTTTTTATTAGAGAGGTTTCAGTGATGCACTAAATTTCTAAGTATATAAATGACAAATGTATCTAACAGAAGCTATGCTTCACCATTAGGGTGAAACAAAGGGGGAAACACACAATAGATGGGTGGCAAATCTTACAAACTTTGCAAAACTGAAAGGCTCCATCTGGACTGCAATCACAACTATAAAAGGAAATGATCACACCAAAATGAAGGAAAATACAAAATCTAAGTGATCCATAAGAGCAAAAACGGTTTATTCAACATTAGTACTAGCTTTTAGCATTAACACTTTTTAGCATTTAATACTACCATTAATTTTTTAAAAGGAAGGTAATTCACTATTTGCAAGGGCACAAGTAATTTCTACATGCCTTCAAAAGGACAATTGACTACACTTGCATTGGCTCAAATCCTTTCAAACATTTCCAAAAATATGTAAGTAAGGTTCCCAAATGACATACCATTTATTCTGTAGGCTCGGTTATAACACATTTTTAAATCACTTAACGAAATCAACCTCAAAAAAACATAAGCAGTCACAAAAGCCCTCTACTTATTCAAAATCATTACATAAAGCACTGTCTGTAATTGCAGACAGGGTTTAAAAATCTGACAGCTAATAACCATAAATCAGGTAAACCTAAGAGAGAAAAAAAAACTTTGTTTTCCCTTCCTTCCCTTTTCCTACCAAATACACAAAATGTTCATGACAGTTTCAGACTTTTAACTCTAAATAAAAATACAGTATATGTCTACTTCACATATATAGAGTAACTATCATACATATGAACATATCAAATAGTCATAAGAAAGAAAGCTAGGCTTTTTTTTTCAACTCAAAGAGTTGAAGTTATATTGAACTCTATCCCATATATTAGGTTAAATTACCATACATTAAACAGTAATGAAATATTCTATGTAGATCTTTCTGAGTCGCACTATTCTAAGATAAAAACCTAAGGCCAGAAGGTCCAATTCCTGAAAATCACTAACTGGCATTTAGTTTCTGTAAGAGAAAATGATAATCCTAAAATGAATAATCCACATAAGCAACTCAGTTTCTGAAAAAGGTAAAACACAAGCAACCAAATCAGAAAAAATATATAAAAGGACCAGCTTTAAAGAATCACCCAGAAAGAAATGACTGACTTGAAGAGTGGTATAGAAAACATCGTCGCAGGTAGAAGTCTTTACTGGGAGGAAGGGAGGGGAAACTGGGTCTTTCCTTCCACCCGCACTCTAGCCTCCACCCCCACCTTCGCAGGACAATGGGATGAGGTCCTAACTGCAAACTTTAATCGTGTAAACCAGAAG
Organism: Myocastor coypus; assembly: GCA_004027025.1. Classification (NCBI taxonomy): domain Eukaryota; kingdom Metazoa; phylum Chordata; class Mammalia; order Rodentia; family Myocastoridae; genus Myocastor; species Myocastor coypus. The sequence goes on along the minus strand of PVJA010051238.1, from coordinate 7,970 downwards.
GAGCTTTACTGTAATTCTTAAATGTTAAATTTTCCCCTTCGTCCCAAACCCTGCACACCCATGAACACTTTGTCCCCGAAATTATCACCAAGGTTTTGTTAAACACGAATCAGACTCATAAGATTTTTTTCTCCCAAGTACCTGGAGGATCCATTTCGATATAAAATATCAGTTCTGTCGAATAAGGCATCATCACCTCCCTCCAGTCTGCGTCATCGCGGTCCATACTCCACACCGTATTGTACATCGCGCTGTCAGGGGCAGGTCGTTAGGAAATATATAGAAGGCATATATATATATATATATATATATATATATATATATATATATATATATGAAAATATATGTGCAAAAGTTCCACACGAAAATGTACTTCGGGGTTTCTAACGGCCGTTCTAAATCCAGCCAACTACCAGGACCAGGGCGAGAACAGGATTCTCCCTTGTCTGCTACAACAACCAGCAAAATGCCACCGGTACTTTCAAGCTGTGGGTTTTTCTCCTCAGAAGGTTAGACTCGCTTGGGGGCCGGAGAACAGTAATATTAAAAAGCTGCTTCCCCAAATCCTTTTCACACAATCAGTTTCCAACAAGAAAAAGCTCCGCTGCCTCCAAATCTTTCAGCGGAAACCACTTTTGTGTCTTTCGAAGCGGGGAGAACGAACAGCAGAAAAACGCTCTGGAAAAAAGCTGGGGACGTGACAAAGGAAAGCATAAAAAAGGGCTCGGGATTGCGCTCAAGTTTCGGGGTCCCACTGGTCTGCAGAGCGATTCCCGCAGGGGCCCGGACTCAGGCTCCGTGACCCCGTCGTCCGAACCGAAGCTGTTGCAGTTTTAGGGTGGGTGCCTGTCCTGAAAGTCCAGTCAGCTGGGCTCGCCTGGGCGCTCCCGCGCGGGGTGAGCAGCACCGCCAGCACCGGATCTCCTCACGCTCTGCCCTGACTCCAGCCACTAGAGTTTCATTTTAACGGCGCCGAGGGGATATTCTCCCCCGCCCCCTCTACCCTCCTCGAGGCACCGTCCAACTGCATCTGGTAGGGGGGAATTGCCAAACAATACCGCATTTTCACACTATCTCGCTTCGACTTACAAGGAGGGCCAAGCGCCTGAGAAAACGTTCATGAAGCTGCCTTTCACTCTGGGTTTCAATCCTTCTCATCTCTCTCTAGAGCTCGATTCCTTAATCAGTCTTCCTCCCTCGCCCCCAGCCTCAATTAGAATGGCACAGTCCGGGCGCTGGCCGCCAGCCAGGAGTCAGCTCAGAGAGCACGCGAGCCAGGCTGAAAGGGAGGGAGGAGGGGGGAGCGAGGTAAGGCGGATGGTGATTGGCTGAACCCGGTTGCCGGAGCCAGGAGCCTGCGTCTTTTGTCTGCCTAGCTCCGACGGAGGAGCGGGAGACCTCTGCGCGCCCCAAGAGAGCCAATCAGGAGATAGCCGGCTCCGGCCGGTGAAGCCGTGATTGGTCAAACCCTAGTTACTAAGCGGGACAAAGGCAGAGGGAGGAAGAAAAGAGGAAAAAGAGAAGAAAGAAAGCGCAAACGGCGGTTACTGACAGGCTGGGCAAACGCTCGGGGGGCTCAAGCTGCCCGGAGACAGGCGGGGCTCCCGCCGAGTCTCGGTTCCCCCGGACAAGTGAGGTGGGGGAAGACAGACTGGCTGGACGGCTCTGCCTGGGCGCGAGGGAGGGAACGGAGGTCGAGGGACGCGCGCTATCTCTTAGTGAGGTGCACGCTGTCCTGGACCTTAGAAAGTCTCCAAGCAGAGTCCTTCCTCACAGACCTGTTCACCATGCTTGCTAGGGTTATACCCTCCCGTTCCGCGTGACAGTTCCTCAGGTAAATCAAAAATCGCTAAACCCGCTTTGAAGAACATTCCCACTCAGGGAAAGGATACGTGCTAAGGGGTCCCGCAGCCGTCCCGGCCACCCATCCACCTGAGCCGCTCTCTGCTGCCCCTCTGAACAGGTTAGGCGTTCCTCAGGGAGGCATTTGAAGTTCCTCTGCGCTTTACACCTAAGGACTTTTGAACCCAGAGGTAACTCCACACGTGAAACAGAGAGACATCTCAGCAGTAATGATAAGGCCATCAGGCTGGAGTGCTCATACCAGAAGGAAAAAGAAAAAATCTTGGAATGACAGTGCGTGTGTGATTTTTGAGGCAAATCACAGGTGTTGGAATCTCCTGGCAAAACGTCTCTATTCTGTTTCCCTGACAGATTCCTTTCTCACACAGCCATATCTTCTTAAGCATAAAGCTGTAGGATGAGTTTTAGTATTAAAATGCCGAAATTTTTCTTGCATTTCGAAAGAGCTACTTAATTTGCTGGGAACACTGAATATCTAAAAGTAGATCTGTGTCTGGAGTTGCCATCCCTGCCCTACAATAAAGTCTTAGGAGGCAAAAAAAAAAAAAAGTCTGCTTCTTTTTACACAGGAGTAACAGCCCATTGTGTTTCAAGTTGACAACCTGATTTAAGCCCCAGCAAAACCGCCTACCCCAAGTGGCTCAGCTGTATTGAGTTGCCATCATTTCATACTATCTCACAAGTTTGTTCTGCCTTCCTTAAAAGTGCCTGAGTTGAGACAGTTCCCAGAAGATGACAACAGTCAAAATGTGTATGAAAATTTAATAGACTAAGGGGAATAAAAAAACTGATAGTAATGGTTAGGGGTAAGCTAGCAAAAAGTAAAACTCAATTCTTCCTTATATGTCTGAAAATGCTTTCTTATATTTCTGAAAATGCTCACTTTTCTTACAAAGTCAAATCAGAAGTTAGATCAACTTTGGGTAAGTGCTCATTAATTTTAATTTCCTGAACGATTCCTTCAGGTAGAAGATGCTGAAAGATTAATTTATGGCTGGCTTCTCAACAGTCTCCATTTCACCATCTCTGGGAGCCAGAAGTATTCACATTTGATAACTCAAAAGGCAAAACAATCAGTCAAGGGTAAGTGGTTTGTTTTTGTTAACGGGTGTTCCTGTACATTTCCAAAGGAAAAGAGACAAAGGATAGAAAAGATAATGGTTTTCAGATTTCCACAGCAGCTTTTGACTAGACCCATTTTCCTTGAGTAGTGATGAGGTTCAAGTTTCTAATACACAGAGTAATCACCAGGCCTTAATTCACACCTAAGACTTTGACAGATAAAGAAGTAACATAGTATATAATCAGATACTCAAGATGAGTACAAAGAGTAAATCTGTGGTTCAACCTTGCTACCTAAAAATTTATATTACCAATCTCTCCAATTTAAACAGATACTGGAACAGGAGACTTCCAAAGAATCATATTAATACAAGAGGCCATGTTGAACAAAAGGGAAGTATACTTCCTTCAGATGGGCTTATATGAGCCATGGCATGGTGGGAGGTGCTTGTTAAATAGTGCTGGCCTTTCTTTCTGTTGAAAAATAGAAAGTTCTGATTACTTGTCATCCAACTGCTTCTGGCTCTTTGGCAAAGGTAGAAAATGTTAGCTCTGTTGTCCTGGATCATTTCCATGCTGGAGAATTATATTTGGCCTGGATATAGATTAAATTCAGCTCTTAGCTCAAACTCCTAGGTCACAACCTGCTACTTTGGGAGTTGCTCTTTATTTTTTTCCTTTGTCCCTATCCTTTTTTTTATTTTTAATTTAAAGTATCCTTAGGTAAGTCAGAAAATGTTTCTGCCTTGGTTTATATACTTATGAAGGAGGAAATTAGATTTATATAAGCTACTTAGTTTATTGTGTAACATTCTTAAGGAAAAAAAAAAAAAAGCCATGTGAGTATTTATAATAGTACTTTCTGAGCCGGGCGTGGTGGCACATGCCTGTAATCCCAGCACTTGGGAGGCTGAGGCAGGAGGATTGGTGTGAGTTCGAGACCAGCCTGGGCTACAAAAAAAAAAAGTGAGCTCAAGGCCATCCTGAACTGCATAGCAAGACCCTGTCTCAAAAAAAAAAAAAAAAAAAAATAGTACTTTCTGTAACTCCAAAGAGGATGTCCTTTATTTTTCTACCTGACACACTTTTATTATGAACTTTCAAATATATTCCATTTGCCTCTTTATTTCAGAGATAGATAAAATTTTCTTCTGTGCTCTGAGTAGAGTATGATCTCAGAGTTCTCTATGCCAGCAGAATCAGCCTGAAACTCAGCCAAAAGTTCTTCATAATTAAAGGTGCCATTCGAGCATGCAATATTTTTTTAAAAGCCTTGCAAAATAGAAACACACTTTTTTTTCTTCTAGGGTTACTTACTTTGACTATAGGACTAACTTTAGCCTTTTGGGAGGAATTCCACTGGCCTTAATATCCTTTTACTTTTTCCTTTCTCATCATCTTCCCTTGACTACTTGTCTTTTGATAAGGCCTAATGCACCCAGCTAAATAAGCTTACTTAACAAATGACACTCCTAGAAAACACTAAAAATGATCAGTTGCAGATTTAAGGGCCACCCTTGTCACATACCTTGTAAGCCAGAGATATATCAAGTTTTGATAGAAAAGCTTGCCTTTATAGTGTAAAAAGAGCCATGATGGTAGATCTTCCCAAAAGAGATTTCACTTGGGAATTTGATAGTTATCTCTTGGAGTAGCAATACCTAAAGTCATAATTTTTCATTTTTCCCTGAACAGCACTCTTTTTTTATTTGGCATTTGAAATTTCCTATCTCTCCTCAACTTTCTTAATTCTTGAATATATATTCATGGTAGAGGTAATCATATCAACCCATAGCAACTAGAAATTGAAGTACTACATGAATGAGTGGGCTTCACAAAAATAGCCTTTCTCCAGATGCTGATAAATTCCTGGGTTTAGAGAGCAGTATCGAGCAGTATCTGAGGCCTTCCTTAGACCCATCCATGCACAACATAGATCTGTTCTGCCTCACTCTTGCCCCATTGGGTCAAAGCTTTAAAGGTCACCAAAGCAGATCTCTTTAGCCTAATATGCTTCCTTTTTTTGATGTCTGCCATTCCAGCAGCAGAGGGCCCACCTGGTGGTAGATCTAATATGTATGCCACTGCCACAGATTTCAACCTGGCTTTTATGAGAAGCACGAGAGCAAGATCCAGATGACAGAAACAGTGGTCAGGATGTTTCACAAGAGCAGGAGACATACACAGGGTAGACACCCGTTACTTTATATAATCTCCAAAACACTGAGAAGAACAGTTTAATTTTTATTCTCATTTTACCAATGAAGAAGTTAAGACCAAGAGTAGTAAAGGGACTTGTTGAAAGTCTTGCAGCCACATAATAACCCAGCAAGACTAAGCCTCCATATCACAATACAACTTCATTCCCTGCCCACAACATGACACAGTTTTCCCCTTCATTCACTTGGCAAATGTTTACTGATGCGTCTATATGCTAAGGGTACAAAAATGAATAAAACAGAACCCTTAACATTGAATATAGAATTGATAGGGGAGGAGCCAACAAAGGGATAAATAGTACAGAAATGTGATAAATGATCAAACTTATGAGCCAGGGAGATAGCTCAGTAAAGTATGCCTGGCAAGTGCAAGGTCCCGAGTTCAATCCCCAGTACCGCAAAAAAAAAAAAAAAACTTTTATGACAACCCCAAAGACGATGATCTAGACCACATGCAGAGGTTACCTGGAGGAATTAGGCTTCCTCAAACTTGTAAGCACTTGCTTTAAACATATGACCTCTGGGGCCTGGGAGATAGCTCAGGGGCACAAGCGCCTGCCTGGCAAGTGCAAGGTCCTAAGTTCGATCACTGGTTAAAAAAAAAAAAAAAACGTTTTCCCAATCCATATGGTAAGATCCATATGGTAAAATCCAAACCTTAAAAATATTTCACTGAAAGTTGGCCCAAAGAGCAGATCAGTAGAGTTCTTCATCTTGCACCTAGCTGCAACAGTTTCCTTGCCTTGCTTTCTTTAGTAAACACTCCACACAATTAAAGTGATGTCTTTAAATAAAAACTCAAAACCTGTCCCTTCCTTCCTTAAACCCTAAAGCAGGCCAGCAATGGTGGTGCACCTGAATCCCAACACTCAAGAGGCTGAGGCAAGAGGATCTATGTAAGTTTGGGGCCAGCCTGGGCTACAGTGTTAGATTAAGTCTAGCCTGACTTTTTAGTGAGACCATGTCTCAATCACTCAATCATTCAATAAATGCCTGGTCTTATGCCTTCAGCTCCGAGCATTTGATTGAAAGCTAATCTACTCACAGTGAACTTTTTCTTTTTATGATACTGGAGACTTGGATATAGAAAGCACTGAACAACATTCACAGCCCTTTATATATTTATGTATGAATGTATTTGAAGCAGGATGTCATTAAATTGTTCAGATGGCCCTAAACTTGTAATCCTTTTGCCTCAGCCTCCCAAATCACTGGGCTCATAGGCATATACCACACTGTCCAACTGTAATTTTCTTTTAACTGAAAGGTAAAGACTATCTTATGTTCTGCTCATCTTATGCTTCTTGAAAAAGAGGCACTGAATGAACACTTTTATTCCCCAGACTTCATTCAATATTTTGCTTCTCTCCTCCCATTATCAACTTATAAAACTCTAAAACATTTTTAGGATTAAGATCCTAAAGCACTGAGATTAGATGTTCAAAGCAATATATTTTTCATATTATAAACAAAAATATAATTTGCCATCTAATATACCAAATAGTAATATGATCATTGTAACGTAAAGTAGATTTTTTTTGTCTTTTTGAGACAGGGTCTCACTATGCAGTTGAGGCTGGCCTTGAGCTCATTTTTGTAGCCAGGCTGGTCTTGAACTTGCACCAATCCTCCTGCCTCAGCCTCCCGAGTGCTGGGATTGCAGGCGTGAGCCACCACACCCAGCTTAAGGTAGATTTATTAAATGTTTAGGCTAACAGTTCAAAATGACAAGCTTTCAGCTCAATCAACTAAGATTTCCTGTGAGATAAATCTTGTGCTGAGACATTTTTGTCTTATGATGTACCCACTATTTAGTAAGGAAGATTTACATGAGTAAATAACAGTCTCACTGGCCACTGTGTTTTCAAACTGACCAACTCCACCTGAGGCAATAAGATCAAGGTAATATCTTTTATTTACCTTTTCCCTCTTTCCTAATAATCTTACTCTATTTCTGTCTTCCTAAACTCTTTCACTGCTGAGTCTTAGCCTCTTGTTCCTCACTGATTATGTTCTTATATTGACTTCTAGCAATGTTCTGCAACCACAGCTAAAAACTATCATTTGGATTAGAACTTCCTTTTGGTCTATGGCCATACCACCCTGAAAGCACCCAATCTCATCTGATATTGGAAGCTAAGCAGGGTCAGGCCTGGTTAGTACTTGGATGGGAGAGCTTCCTTTTGAAGATAGTAGGGGTGTTTAGCCCACTAGCCTAGCTTGATATTGAGCCTTATGAGTGCTATCTCTGTAGGGTTTTCCCAGGAACTTGTAATAAAAACCAGATAGTAGCTGTCATATCCATAACTGCTCCATCTCTGAAATTTTAACTAATATACCTGCCACTCTGACATTCACCCTTCCTCTCCTTTTTCTTTTCTTTTCCTTTTTTTTTTTTTTAATCTAGACCTTGGGGGAAGTGATTGCCAACTAATATCATCTTATTGAGTTGAGTGGTGGTTCTCTCCTAAAATTGTATTCAAGTCCTAAACCATGAAAGCTATTAACATGACCTAACTTAGAAAAGGAGGTCTTTGAAAATATAAAGATCATGAGATCATTCTGAATTTAAGGTGACTTATAGATCTTATCAGGTATCCTTAGCAACACTGAAGATTTGAGATTAGACACTCATTAAAGGCACAGTTTAAATACAGCAGAAGATACTGGAATGTTCCATATATTATAAGCCAAAGAAAACCAACAATTGCATGCAACCAACAGAAGCTAAGTACAGGTATGGAGCAGATTCTGTCAAATATGTTCAAAGGAATCAGTCCTGCCAACTTCTTGATTTTAGACATCTACCTTCCAAAATTATGAAAA
>PVJA010051237.1:0-12928 GCA_004027025.1 Myocastor coypus | reverse complement strand
TTTTTTAATTTTATTTATTTATTTTTTTCTTGTTTCAGAACCTTTTTTGTTTATTCACTCATTTTTATGGCCGGCTCAGCCCACCCCAAGGGCAGGGCTGGCATAGCATGTGGTGCCGGGGATCGAACCGCGGTCCCTGAAGCCGCCCAAGCTTTCCCAAGCAGGCGCTTTAGACCACTGAGCCATCCCGCCGGGCCCCAAAAACATGGAATCTTAACAAGACAGTTAAGAATACAAGAAATTAAGCTGGGTGTGGTGGCGCCTGCCTATAATCCCAGCACTTGGGAGGCTGAGGCGGGAGTTTCGGTGCGAGTTCGAGACCAGCCTGGGCTACAAAAGTGAGCTCAGGACCAGCCTCAACTGCATAGCGAGACCCTGTCTCAAAAAGACAAAAAAAAAAAAAATTTCTTAGGGCCAGGGAGATAGCTCCGTGGCACAAGTGCTTGCCGGACAAGTGCAAGGCTGTGAGTTTGAACCCCACCAAAAAAAAACTCTTTCTTTCCTCCAGTCTGTCTGTCTGTCTGCCTGTCTGTCTCTCTGTCTCTGTCTCTGTCTCTCTCTGTCTCTCTCTGTCTGTCTCTCTGTCTCTCTGTCTGTCTGTCTGTCTGTCTCTCTCTCTCTCTCTCTCTCTCTCTCTCGCTCTCTCTGTCTCTCTTATACCAAGGATCAAACTTGGGACCTTGCACTTGCCAGGCAGGTACTTGTGCCGCAGAGGTATATCCCCAGTCCCCATGAAGCCTTGTTTTAAACCAAGGCATCAACGCTGCATCTGTGAGGGCCGGGAAGATAGCTCGGTGGGCTGAGTGCCTGAGTAGACAAGCTCAGGGACAGGTGTCCAGTTCCTGGCACCACACACCATGCCAGCCCCAACCCCGGGTGCCCTGAGCTGGCCACTGAGACCAGATAGGGTGGCACACACCTGCAACCCCAGTGCTGTGTAGTGAGACCCTCTACCAAATACATTAAAACAAACAAACAAACAAAAACCTCTGTGAACTACAGTTTAATCTGTCCCTATGACTCTTCTCCAAGCCCCCCACCATGGTATCTCAGCTACCGTGGACTGCTCCTTCAGAGACCATGAACCAAAATCAAATATGCCTCTTTTAAATTATGCATGTTGGGCTGACAAGATAGCTCAGCAGTGTAAAGCCCCTGCTTAGGCAAGCTGAGGCAGCCTCAGGGACCGCAGTTTGATCCCTGGCACCACCTGCTACTGCCAGTCCCACCCCCAGGGCAGGCTGAGCTGGCCATAATATATATTAAAAAAGAAAGAAAGAAAGAAAAAGAAAAAAATTAAATTATGCATGTCATGCATTTTGTCCCTACAACAGAAAACAGACTAATGCACTAGGCTCGCACTCTCAGTCCCTGCCCAGGGCCCATGCCTTCAGTAGCTGCTGTCCCCGCCCTGTGTCCCCTGCTTGACTTGGGTAGTACTTAACCCAAGTCTTGCCTGGCGTATTTCAGCATCAAGGGTACTGAATTTGAAGGTGAATTACGGATTTTTTTCCCCCCTTGGGACCCGGGTTCAAACTCACGACCTTAGACTTGTCAGGCAGGCACTTGTGCCACTGAGCCATCTCCCCAGCCCTGTTTGTTTGTTTTGGTTTTTGTTTTTCTCTTTTTGAGACAGGGTCTCACTGTGCAGTGCAGGCTGGCCTTGAGCTCACTTTGGTAGCCCAGGCTGGTCTCGAACTCGCACTGATCCTCCTGCCTCAGCCTCCCCACTGCTGGGATTACAGGTGTGCGCTACCACACCGACAGTCTTGCTACTCGGCTAACTACCAGGCTGTCCTTCCCGACGACATCTTCCTGCTTCAGCTTCCCAGAGCTGAAGCTGCCTAGAAAAGTTGCTCTGGAATTTGGCCTTGGTTGTGCGCGCTACTTCCTCGGGAATCCAGATCCTCTGCTTGTTTTATTTTCAATTTTACGGCTACCGGGTATTGCTATGTAGTGTGGGCTGGTCCCGGATCTTAAAGCCATCTGCCTGTCGCACCCTCTTTGAACACTGCGTTACAGGGGCGTGCCATCAAACCTGGCTCATAGCGCCCTCTTGTGGTGGCACATAGGTGGCTCACCCTGCATGATCAACACCCCACCATTGCCATCTCTTCTTTACTCAAAACACCTATCAGAGCATACTGTGTGAAACCAGCCACCCAGGAGGCTGAGGCAGGAGGATCACAAGTTTGAGTCCACCCTGGGCAACTTAGCAACTTTTCAAGACCCTGTTACACTCTCACACAGAGTTCCTGGCCCTGGCGTCTCCTTTGACCTCAGACCACTCTTTCTGGCATCCGGAGTGGGCAGAGCAATAGCTGCTGCTCTGAGCTACACCTGTGAAGGACTAGCACGGGCTGGCGAGATGGCTCAGTGGTCTAAAGCGCCTGCTTAGGCAACCTCAGGGACTGTAGTTCAATCCCCAGCACCACATGCTGCGCCAGCCCCACCCCAGGCCAGGCTGAGCCGGCCTTAAAAAAAAAAAAAAAAAAAAAAAAAAGGACTAGCAGACTAAGCCCTTGGTAGGATTGACAATCTGCACTGACAAATGGGTGTGGCTTTCCCTCTTTTATGAATTTGAGGTTCTGAGAGGTGGGATCACTTGCCTGAGGACCCACACCCTGTGTCCGACCTCTTTATTTTATTGATTTATTTTGTCTTTTTGAGACAGGGTCTCGCTATGCAGCTCAGGCTGGCCCTGAGCTCACTTTTGTATCCCAGGCTGGTCTCAAACTCACAGTGATCCTCCTGCCTCAGCCTCCCAAGTGTTGGGATTACAGGCGTGTGCCACCACGCCTGGCTCCTGTCCTCTTTATTTTTTATTTATAAATTTTTTTAAGAATTTTAAATTTCTTTTTCTTGTTTCAGAACCTTTGTTTGTTTATTTACTCATTTTTATGGCAGGGCTGGTGTAGCATGTGGTCCCTGAAGCCGCCCAAGCTTTCCCAAGCAGGCACTTTAGACCACTGAGGCCTCCTGCTGGGCCCCATATTTATAATTTTTTATGAGCAGAATATATTTATTAGGGGAAAGGAGAGAGGGACAGGGGGAAGGGGCCCCAGAAGGTTATTCCCCTGTGTCTGTCCTTGTCTGTCTTTTTTTTTTTTTTGGCAGGACCGGGGATTGAACTCATGACCTTGCACTTGCCGGGCAGGCCCTTGTGTCATGGAGCTATCTCCCTGGTCCTCCTGTGTCTGTGCTTAATGTTTGATGTGTCACCCTTTGCCTGACCACAGTGGTGGGATAAAGGGGAGGAGGTGCCCCCTGTGGGAGGTCAGAGAGCAGCTCTGGTGACTGGAGTGGAGACAGGTACCCCCCCATGGCCCAGCCTGTCTGCCAACACACCCACTGGTGAGCTGCTGGGGCCGAGGGACCTGTGTCCTTTGGTCCCCGGAGTCCTGCACAGGGCGCCCCCCCACCCCCCCCTTGTGTCCGCAGGATGCTGTCTGCCCTGAGCGACCTGATGTGGCATGGCGCCTTCTGGCTACCACCCAACTATTCATGGGCGGACTTGGTGGACCAGGAAGGCCTGGTCATGGCCCACCCCAGGGACTTGCTGTGGGTTCTGCCTTTGACGGTGGTGATGATAATCTTCCGCCTCGCCTTCAACAGGTGACGGTCCCCTGCCTTGCCTAGCAATCCCAGCCTCCCAGCCCGCCCCTGTGTGTCCCTGTAGCAGGCAGGCAGGGTTTCCTTTTGCACCAAAATGCTTTTTTTTTTTTCTGTTTGAGACAGCGTCTTGCTATGCAGCTCAGGCTGGTCTTGAGCTCACTTTTTATAGCTGAGGCTGGTCTTGAACTCGCAAGGGTCCTCCTGCCTCAGCCTCCCCGAGTGCTGGGATCACAGGCACGCTCTGCTGGGCTGGCCATCGCTGCTCACCTCCTCCCTGTGCTCAAGGGACTCCAGCAGCGGCCCCAGCCTGGGCGTGCAGTCACGCTAGTGCCAGTCCACATGGGGCAGAGGTCCACAGGGTATGGAGCTCAACGTTGTAGTGCCACGAGACTGCCACCCAGCGCTCAGGAGGCTGAGGCAGGAGGCTCATCACAAGTTTGGGGCCAGCCTGGGTTTGCAAGGCAAGACCCTGGCTCAACATAAAGAAAGGAAGGGAGGTGGGGAGATAGCTCTGTGGCACAAGTGCCTGCCGGGCAAGTGTGAGGTCATGAGTTTGAACCCCAGTCCCGCAAAAAAAAAAAAAAAAAAGGAAGAAGGTAACAGAGGTGAAGAAGCCAGGGTTTAATGTGGACCTGACCTCAGCCTTGGTGATAGCTAGCGTTCAGGAAACACCAGCCCCCTCACCTCCTGTCTGAAATGACTCCTGGCTGCTCCACTCCGGACCTCAGAGTTCCCACATAGGGGCTGATATCAGGATGGAGGACATGAATTTCGGTGTCCCTCTGCGGGTGCTGGCCCAGAGTAGGTGTGGCCTGGCTCAGGGGATAACTGACCAGGGTTCTCACCAATCCAAGGGCAGTGGGGGAGGGAGGTAGGAAAAGGGGAGGAGCTTGGCAGGATCCTGGGCAGCAGCTGCCCCTGGGCATGAGGAAACCAAGACTCAGGACCCCTATGCCAGGCCACAAGGTGTTCTCCTCTGTGCTTCTGGTGGGCATAGGTATCTGGCTGCCCCACGGATTAGACTGGATCTTTTCTTCGTGAAGTTGGCTGCTATGTCTGGCCTCATTGGTCTTGGTTCAGGCTGGCCTTGAACTTGCTGTACCCTCCAGGTTGGCCTTAAGCTTTCGGAGATCCTCTTGCCTCAGCCTCCTGAGTGCTAGTATCACAGGCGCTTAGCGTGTGCCACCAAGACCATATTAAAAAATTCTGTATTTTGGGGTTGGGGAGATAGCTCCGTGGCACAAGTGCCTGCCTGGAAAGTGCAAGGTCATGGGTTTGAACCCGGGTCCCACAAAAAGAAAAAAAAAAAATCCTGAATTTTGGGGTGGTCAGCTAGATCAGTGCATTAAAGCGCCTGCTGAGGCTGACACAGAGCCTGGAATTGGGTTCGATCCCCAGCGGGCTGTGCCGCCCCCATCCCCAAGGGGGGCACTGAGACAGTGGCCGATACTGGTGTGGCGGCGCCTGCCTGTAATCCCAGAGTTTGGGAGGCTGAAAGCAGGAGGATCACTACAAGCCTGATCTGTGTAGTGAGACCCTGTACTAAATAATAATAATAATAATAATAATAATAATAATAATAATCCCTGAATTTTAGGCGCTGTCTGTGCGCTGCCTTCCCTCACTTGGGCCCTGAATGCCTCAGTTTCCCTTCCCAGAATATGTTCCCTTGCTCTCCTCTCCGCAGTACTGTCCCTTTGTCCCTCGGGCCCTGATGGCTGTGTCCCCTGACCCAGATTCCTAGGCGTACCCTTCTTCTATTGGATGGGTATTCGGGATCGAGTCAGGAGGCAGGTGAAGCCCAACCCCACGCTGGAGAAACACTTCCAGAAAAGATCAAAACCCAAGGAGGTGAGAGTCCCGCTCCATCCGCGTGCCCCATTCGGCACCTCTAGAGCTGGGCCGTGGCTGCCTCGCTTGCTGGAAGCCAGTGCGGCCTCTGGTGCCACCGCAGAGTCCCTGTCCCGGCACTCCCCCTGGATGGACAGGCCTCCTGCGAGGCCCAGCCCCTGCCATCCTTCCCGCTAGTGTGGCTGCCGCCCCCCCCCCCCCGCCCGTCTCCACCCTCCAGGCCCTGGGTATGAGCAGCTCTGTCATGCAACACATGCAGGAGAGCCTGGGGGTGCTGCTGCCCGGCCTCATTCTTAGCCCCAGTCTCCATCAGTGACCAAGGCATACGCCCTCTAAGATCCAGGGGTTCTGGTCCTGCCCCCCCAACTGTCCTCTTTCTATAGTGGACACCACTGCCCCCAAAGGCAAGATGGCAGCTCCAGGAGAGGGAAGAGCAGAGCCAGGTCCTCTCTATCTCTCTGGAGATCCAGGGCAGGAAGCCCCCGCCAGGCCTCTGCGACCCTAGTCCCTGTTGCCCCTTCCCCAGGTCCAGATGGACCTCCTGGCCGCCCAATGTGGCCTCACACAGAGACAGATTCAGCGCTGGTTCCGGAGACGCCGGCTCCAGGATGGGCCAAGAGTGTCCACCAAGTTCTGTGAGAGCAGGTAACCCAGGAGGGCCCGGAAGCGTGCAGAGGCACCCCCTGGTCCCTGGGCCGCTGTGACCGGCGCGTCCTCCCCCTCTGCAGCTGGAAGTTTCTCTTCTACCTCTACGCTTCCGTCAGTGGCATCTTGGTCCTGTACCCCGTGAGTATGGACGGCCGCACTGAGAGGACCCTGGGAGCTCCTGGGAGACCCCACACGGGGGCGGCCGCTGGCTTCTGGCTTTCAGAAGCTTGAAGTCCCTGTCCCTCTGCAGGAGCCGTGGTTGTGGGACGTTATACAGTGCTGGAAAAAATACCCGTTCCAGGTGAGTAGCACCGGGGTGGGCACAAGTACTGGAGCCGAGCCTAAGCCTCACACCTCAAATTTCCCAGTGAGTGGCATGCTTAATTTTTTTTTTTTTTTTTTTTTTTTTTGTCTGAGACAGGGTCTTGTTATGCAGTTCAGGCTGGCCTTGAGCTCACTTTTGTAGCCCAGGCTGGTCTTGAACTCGCACCGATCCTCCTGCCTCAGCCTCCCGAGTGCTAGGATCACAGGCGTGCGCCACCACGCCCCGCTACGCTTAATTTTTGACTCCTCCTGGCTGCTACAAAACAACTGCCCTTGATTACCTGGAGTGACAGGGAGCTCTCTCTTTCCACCATCACTCTTGGGTTTGGAGCAAAGGGGAGAGTCTTGAGCCGTACCCAGCCGGTAGGAGGCTCCACCGCCCAGACCTGATCTTGCCTCCTCCTGCCACAGCACGTCAAGCCAAGCCTGTCCTGGTGGTACATCACAGATCTGAGTTTCTACGGCTCGCTGCTCCTCTTTCTACCCTTTGACACCAAGCGCAAGGTGATCCCCACCGGGGAAATGGATGTCCGTAAGGCACAGACACCCAGTCTGCACAGGGTACTGGGTTGGAGCAGACGCGCGAGGGTTGGGGTCCAAAGGCCAAGCTGGCCCCCTAAGACCCTGCCCCCAGACCCATCGGCAGGAACCCCCCCCCATGTGCCTGCGGTGACCCACTGACTCCTCCGCAGGATTTCAAGGAGCAGGTGGTGCACCACGTCGTGGCTATTTTCCTGATGATCTTCTCCTACGGCTCGAACCTGGTGCGCATCGGGTCTCTGGTGATGCTGTTGCACGACTGTAGCGACTGCCTGCTAGAGGTGGGCCGGCCCCTCCTCCTGTTGCCCCTCACTGAAGCTCCGCCCTGTCACTCTGCCCGGGATGCGACGCCCCGCCCTTTAGGCGGGCCCGGGGCACGACGCCCCGCCCCTTAGGCCGCCTGGGGTGCGACGCCCCGCCCCTGAGGCTTCTTGAGGCGCGACGCCCCGTCCTCTGCCGTGCCCTGGGTCTTGAGGCCCCCGCGCCACCTCGCCTCTCTCCCCCGGACACTACACCCCACCTTGCCGGGTTCCCCAGCCCCGACCCCCTCCGTCCTACCGGGCCCTCTAAGTCCTGAATCCTGAGCCTTTCTTCGCTGTGCTCCCAGATGTGCAAGACGTTCAACTACCTGCGCTTCTCGCGGACGTGCAACGCCCTTTTCTTCCTGTTCGCCTTGGTCTTCTTCTACACTCGCCTCATCTACATGCCCACCAAGTGAGTGAGCCGTGGGCCCGGGGCGCGAGGGGACCTCTGCCCTGTCCCCTGGAACAGGAAGTGGGAGGGGGCGCAGGGTGGGTTGGTGCTGGGTGGCGGAGGTCTTTGCCTGGTAGATTGGTTGAGCCACGTGGCGGGGATAAGCTTGTCCTTGTCGTGGAGGGGCCAGTGGTGCCAAAGGGAAAATAGAAGTGGGAAGGGCGTCGGAAGCCTGTGTGGCGGCTGGAACTCACCGGGATGCTGAGGGAGCCTGTGCGCACAGCACTTGCACAGCGGGAAGGTGACCCTTACCGCTAAGGAGTCTGAGAGAGAAATCTGAGTCTGGTGACGCATGCCTTCAGCCTGTACTCAGAGGCCCAAGCAGGAGGGTTAGCCATGGTGGACCTAGTTCAAGGCCAGCCTGGGCCACATACAGAGGCTCTGTCTCATAAAAAGTGTAGGTACCGGGGCTGGGGAAAGATAGCGCCGTGGCACAAGTGCCTGTCTGGCAAGTGCAAGGTTGTGAGTTCAAACCCCAATCCCACCAAAAGAGAAAAAAAAAAAAAAAAAAAAAAAAAAAGTGTAGGTACCACCCGGGAGAGGAACTGGGGAGCCAGAGGTTTCCAGAGCAGGAAGAGCCGTGAAAGCGAGAGGTTCCAAAGGCTGGGAGCGCCTGCGGCTGAGGAACGCCTTTCCCTCACCCCATAGGGTCATCTACTCCTCCTACTATGACTCCATCCAGGAGTTCGACCTGTTCCCAGGCTATTACTTCTTCATTGCGCTTCTGGTG
Source organism: Myocastor coypus (assembly GCA_004027025.1). Taxonomy (NCBI): domain Eukaryota; kingdom Metazoa; phylum Chordata; class Mammalia; order Rodentia; family Myocastoridae; genus Myocastor; species Myocastor coypus. Next base: position 4,467 of record PVJA010051237.1, on the reverse strand, counting down.
GTGCTCAACCTGCTGCATGTGTACTGGTTCAGCCTCATCCTGCGCATGCTCTACCATTACCTGCGTATGGGGCAGGTATGGCCAATGCTGGGGGGGGGGCGGTGCACATCCCGGAGTCCCCAGCCATGCTGAGCATCTTGGCTATGTGTTTCCCAGATGACAAAGGACATTCGCAGTGATACCGAAGAAGACAGTTCCAGCGATGAGGACCAGAAGGCTCCTGAATGTCCCCAACAGTCCAATGGGGTGGCAGCTCAAAGCCTAGGTCTGACCCAGGCTGGTAGCCCCCGGAGCCGGACACCAGGGCAGCAAGCCAGTAGGCACAAAGCAGCCACGTAGCCAGTGGGGTGTTTTGGGGGGTGGCTGGCCAGGCAGCGATGGATCTGCTCTGGGGATACAGGGAAGCCCCACCACGGTGGTCCCGGGGTGATGATCTGTACCCAGACCCTTTCCTCTGCCCAGCGACAGGACTCTGGTGGCTCTTGGGAGCCATCCCCAGGGCTGCAGTGGGCCCGGGCTGAGAGGAGAGCAAAAGCCCCTGCGTGGTGGGGCATGACTGCATCCTAGCACTCAGGAGGCTGAGGCAGGAGGATTGCTCTGAGTTCGGCCAGGAATACACAGCAAGACTGTCTCACAGACAACAACAAAAGCAGGGCTTCAATAAAACCTAAACTGAATTCTCTGCCTGAGACCCTGGGTCCCTTTCAGGCTCCTCCTGCCTCCCCGAAATGCAGAGGGTACAGGCTACCTGCTCACATGCCCTCCAAGATGGGGCACTCACTGCCAGGGCCCCCCCAAACATCAGGGCACGGACAGAGTCCTCAGGTAAGGCCCAGACACCCCAGCCAACACCATAGACAGAAGCTACCTCTTCTCCAGGGCAGGCTCAGCCTGCAGTTCCATGCTCAGCCTCAGCCACACCCAGAAAGCACAGATCCCTTGCCTAGGGTCACATACAGCAGCGAGTGCCACATGGTGCAGGGCAGACCCGCGCTTGTCCTTGTGGCCCCTGAACCTGCCCGTGAGGGGCACCCTGGGCACAGTGAATTCTCCCCGGCACTTCCCAAGGTCTTGGGTGGGGTCACCCTTTGGGAGTCCGTTGAGAAGGGTCCCTACTGATTTTAAAAAGAAACAAGATGGAAAAGACCACATGCCTCTAATGTCAGCATTGAGGAAGCTGAGACAGGAGGATCTGTGCAAGTTTGAGGCCACCCTGGGCTACGAACACGTCAAGCTCCAGATCTGCCTGAACTACATAGCAAGACTTTATCTCAAAAAAAAAAAATCCTTTTTTGCATAAAATGACTTTAAGGCTATATATATGTGGTACATGTGAAATAATAATGAATTTCATGTTTAAACACTGGTTCCTTCCCCTTAAAAAAGAGGTCTATCCCCCACGATATCTCATTATGCACATGCAAATGTTCTCAAATCTGAACCCTCGGCTCAGGCTTTGGATCAGAGATTTCTCTTAGACCTTGCGCTGGTTTTTTTTTTTGTTTTGTTTTGTTTTGTTTTGTTTTAACGTGTGTCGACAGCGCTCTCTGTTTTTGTGTTTTTGTGTTTGTAAGAATGTGGCCCCGCCTAACGACGGGCGGGGCGGGGGGGGGGCTATAAAAAATTCCTTTCTTTTCATCGCCAAATTTACATCTCGATACTCCTGTGGGAGCCTGTGAGTGGTGCATCAGTGTTTCTAGCGCTTCTGCCGCTCAGTAGGACGAGACCAGACTATCCAAAAACAGAGACAGGGGCCCGGCAGGATGGCTCAGTGGTCTAAAGCGCTTTTTTTTGTGTGTGTGTGTGGAACCAGGGATCGAACTCTGGACCTTGCACTTGCCAGACAGGCACTTGTGCCCCTGAGCTATCTCCCCGGCCCCCGGTAAATTCTAAAAAAAAAAAAAAAAAAAAAAAAGTTCTGAAACAAAAAAATAAAAATAAAAATAAATTTTAAATCTTTTTTCTTTTATTTTATTTTTTCTTGTTTCAGAACATTTGTTTGTTTAGTTTTATGGCCAGCTCAGCCTGCCCTGAGGGCAGGGCTGGCGCAGCATGTGGTGTCAGGGATCAAACGGTGGTCCCTGCAGCCGCCTAAGCTTTCCTAAGCAGGCGCTTTAGACCACTGAGCCATCCTGCCAGGCCCCTAAAAATAAAAATAAAATAAAAAATTTTCCAAAAATTTAAAGGAGTTTATATAAATGGCTGCACTGACAGTGCATACTCAGAAGGGATTTTTTAAAAAATGTTTCATCAGAGCCGGGCGTGGTGGCGCACGCCTGTAATTCCAGCACTTGGGAGGCTGAGGCAGGAGGATCGATGCGAGTTCGAGACCAGCCTGGGCTACAAAAGTGAGCTCAAGGCCAGCCTCAACTGCATAGCGAGACCCTGTCTCCAAAAGACAAAAAAAAAAAAAAAAATGTTTCATCAAGGGCCCAGCAGGATGGCTCAGTGGTCTAAAGCACCTGCAGGCAGCTGCAGGGACCACAGTTCGATCCCTGGCACCACATGCTGCACCAATCCTGCCCTCAGGGCAGGCTGAGCCAGCCATAAAAATAAATAAACAAACAAAAGTTCTGAAACAAGAGAAAAATAAAATAAAATTTAAAAAAAAATGTTTCATCAGGCATGGTGTGGCACACCTCTGTCAACCCAGCACTCAGGAGGCTGAGGCAGGAGGATCACTGTGAGTTTGAGGCCAGGCCTGGGCTACATAGTGAGTTCAAGGTCAGCCTGAACTGCATATGAGACCTTGTTAAGAGCAGGGGACAGATGGACAGATGGACAGACAGACCACAGGGTCTCTCTATGCTGTCCAGGTTAACCTTGAATGCCTGGCCTCAAGGCATCCTGCTGAGGCAGGACTGTTACCCCAAGGCCCAGCCCAGGCTACAGAGTGAGTTCAAGGCCAGCCTGAGATACGCAGCAAGACCCTGCCTCAAAAAACAAAGATACACACTGTGGAGCAGAAATAACAAAAACCAGTCAGGAGTTGGGAGACAGTTCAGTGGTATAAGCACCACTGGCCCGCACAAGGTCCCAAGTTCAGTCCTCAGTAGAGGGGGGAAAAAATCAGTCATCTGGAAGAATTCAGGAAATGTAACAGGCAGCAATGCTTTTTTGTATTATTTTATGTATCCGGTACAGGGTCTTGCTATGCACCTTGTACTCGTACTGATCCTCCTGTTTCAGCCTCCCCAGCACTGGGATTACAGGTGTGTGCCACCACACCTGGTCTCGGTGGTCGGCTCAGCGCGCCTGGAGGGTGGTGCTGAGGATCGAACCCCGGTTCCTATGCTTGCCTAAGCAGGCTCTTAGACTGCTGAGCCATCTCCACAGTCCAGCGCTGCTAATTTTTATAACAAGTGTTCTGATGTGCGAGTTTCTTGCTTTTTATTTTTTTTGTTTTCTGAGATAAGTTCTGGCTATGTAGCCAGGATGGCCTCGGACTAGTGGTGATCCTCCTGCCTCAGCCTCCTGAGCGTTGGGATTACAGTCCTGTGTCTCACACTCAGCCTCAGAGAGAGTCTGAAGCATGGCTTGACTTGAATTATTTGCCAGCCAACTTTAATTTAAAAAGAAAGAAGCTATCTTGCTCGCAGAATAAAATCTGAAGCATAATCATGCCATTATCTTATTGCACTTAAGTAGTAAAAGATCTCAGAAGCATGACCCTCGGGGACAGGAAGATAGCTCGGTGCTCTAAGCACTGCCTGGCAGGTGCAAGGACTTGGATTCGATCTCTGGTTCTGTATGTTGTACACCTGCATAGTGAGACCCTGTACCAGATGACCAGATGGATTGGATGGATGGACAGATGGACAGATGGACCGACAGATGGCAAGATAGAGGAGAGAGAGAGAGAGAGAGAGAGAGAGAGAGAGAGAGAGAGAGAGAGAGAGCTACTGAAACCCTGAAGCTCAAAGGATAGAGGAGAAGGGGGACAAATTTGACAAAAGCTGAAAAATGTCACTAAGATTTTTCTGCACTTGTTACAAATCACAGAAATCCTGCCCCCGCTCAGATGTAGCTGGGGAACGGGGTTCCGGGGATTGAACCCAAGTGCGTCATCACTGGGCCTAGTCCCAGCTTTGTTTCTGTTGTTCTATGTTTTGGACTCAGAATCTTCCTACATGGCCCAGGCTGTCCTCAAATTTGCAACCCTCCTGCTCCAGCCTCTCAAGCTGTTGAGGTCACAATTGTGCCCCAGATTATTATTTGTGTAAGGCTTTTGTTTAAACTTTACTTATTTATTTATATTATAGCTGGCTCAGTCTGCCCTGGGGGTGGGGCTGGTGCAGCACGTGGTGCCAGGGATCGAACCGCAGTCTCTGCAGTTGCCTAAGTTTGCCTAAGCAGGCGCTTTTAGACTGCTGAGCTATCTCGCCAGGCCAGAGGGTTTTTGTCTTTTTAATGTTTTTCATGATTTAATATTTTTATTGTTTAAATTTTCTTTTTTTTTTTTTTTTT
>PVJA010051236.1:0-12932 GCA_004027025.1 Myocastor coypus | reverse complement strand
GGCGGGCTGAGCTGGCCATAAAAATGAGTGAATAAACAAACAAAGGTTCTGAAACAAGAATAAAAATAATAAATAAAAAAAATACCACCAACATACCTCACAGACCTAGAGAAATCATTCCTAAATTTATTTGGAACCAAAAAAGACCTAGAATTGCAAAGACAATCCTGGACAACAAAGACAAGGCAGGAGAAATTACAATTCCTGCCCTAAAGTTATACTACAAAGCTACAGTGATAAAATCAGTATGGTATCAGCAAAAAAATAGACTTGAGAATCAGTGGAATAGATTAGAGGATGCAGAAGCAAATACGAACATACTCAGCCACCTTATTTTTGACAAAGGGGCCAAACATGTTTACTGGAAGAAAGATAGCCTCTTTAACAAATGGTGCTGGAAAAACTGGCTCTCCACATGTCGAAAACTAAAACTTGACCCAGATCTATCACCATGCACTAAACTAAAGTCAAAATGGATTAAAGATCTAAATATTGAAAGAGAAACACTAAATCTCCTTCAACAAAATTTGGAGAAAATCTTGAAGACATCGGGGCAGGCAAAGAGTTCATGGACAAAAATCAAAATGCACATTTAACATGCGAAAGAATCAGCTGAGACCTCCTCCAGCTAAGAAGTTTCTGCATGCCAAAAGAAATTACCAACAGAGTGAAAAGACAATCCACAAATTTTGAAAAGATTTTAGCTAGTAAGTATTCAGACAAAGGACAAAAGTCTTCTATCTAGAATTTATAAAGAACTAAAAACCGTTGGGGTCCCAAAATTTAAAGACCCAATTGAGAAATGGGCATCTGAGACAAATGCACTCTTCTCCGAGAAAGAAATTCAACAAGCCTATAAATACATGAAGAAATGCTACACATTGTTAGCCATTCATGAAATGCAAATTAATATAACACACACCGTCTCACCCCAGAAAGAATGGCTACCATAAAGTAATCAACCAACAACAAATATTGGAGGGGCTGTGGGGAAAAAGGAACACTTCTCCACTGCTGGTGGGAATGCAGACTGGTGCAACCATTCTGGAAAGCAGTGTGAAGACTCCTTAAAAAACTAGAACTGGATTTACTATTCAATCCAGCTATCTCCCTACTGGGAATTTTCCCAGAAGAACTGAAAACATCATATCATAGTGATATCTGTGCACCTATGTTTGTATTTATAGCAGCACAGTTTGTGATAGCCAAAACTTGGAAACAACCAAAATGCCCATCATCTGAAGATGGTTCAAAAAGATGTGGTATTTGTACACAATAGAGTATTACTCAGCTATAAAGAATGATAAACTAGAGGACTTCATATATAAATGGATGCATCTTGAAGATATATATATATATACTCAAGTGAAATAAACCAGACTTACATGTGTAAATATTGTATAGTCTCCCTAGTGTAAGAACTCAAATGAAGAAATACAAATGGAGAGGCACAGCACAGATGAATGGAAGTCAAGGACCTAAGGACTAAACAATGAAGTGACTGCAAGCAAAAAACATGGGAAACATGGCAGGAGCAAAACCATGCACAGGATAAATTAGGTAAAGATCCTAAGAAGCTCTAAAAGGTTTATCACATACTGAGGATAGCAATGTGTAACATTCAAACTGTGCTTGGAATGCCTTTCACTTGGTCTTTTAGATGTGTCCTGCTTCTAATGTAGTTTCAGTTACTGCTATACTCTCTCAAGTATATGGTTGGTTTCCAAAAAGCAAAACAAAACAAAACAAAACAAAAAAACTGAAAAGAGTATTAAATGAGAGTAAGAGACTAGGAAAAATACTGTAGGATTGACAGGCTACAATTTTGTATATGGTTAGATTTGTAAATTTCTGTGTAAAAATGTGTAACTGCTTTTATCACATTCTATAGTTTTTTTATTCGAGTATCAATGACTTATATATAATACCAATTCCAAGTTAAGTCTAAGATGTTTCATACTCAGAAAGACAATGGTGTTAAATTCCAGTACCTATGTTATAGAGTAATAGTATTACTAAGCTTTTCTTCTGGAAGTAAGAATGTAAGTTTACAGACAAAAAATGCAGAAAAAAGAAGGGCTACAAGGTTAGCCAATATTTTGGCCCTCACCTTTCAAGGTCAGTGAGGACTCAGGACATAAGAGAACCTGTGCTATAACATCCTATAACTCAGTGATTTCCCAAATTTCTGTTCAAGGAGGTTATTGTGCTACAGAGGAAAGGGATTGAAGATATACAGTGTACCTAAGGAGAGTCACCCAGAGAGAAAACACTCTTTTGGGCTTTCACTGAGAGCAAATTGGTCAAGCAATGGCCGTGATTCATCCAGATGGCTGACACTGACAACAGTAGCCATGACTTTTATGAACAAAGCGATCCAGGTTGTTTTCAGGAACACAAGAGGATGTCATATCCCATCACACATTACTCAGAACAATGAGGCGACACATACAGTGAGGATCAAAAGGAGTTGAAATACCATGACATAGCTTTTCAGGCACATGATTTTAATTTACATTTTTCCCCAGATTTAATAGTGAGTAATGTTCTTTTCTGGTGTATAGAGAGAGTTTATTTAGGTGGGGCCTACACAGTGACAGCAAGGAGGAGGCTTTGTCTAGTGAGGGAAGAAAGGAAAATATGATTTTCAAAGACCCTGCAGCTTTGGGGAGAAATACCAGGTACGGCTCAACTTTCAACAGCACAAAAATATCTTTAAGTAGTACGCACCTCTTCCCCAAGACTATTTTTAGAAAACTCCTGAACACTATGTTTAATCTTTCTTCTTTAGAAAAGCTTAGGCTGCAATTAGGCCATCAGAGTAGGAAGCCCAAGGGATTTATCTGTTGTTTCCTGCAAATCACCCATACTGGTTTATGCTCTGCTCAGATAGTGCACATGGCCTAGAGCAACCAGTCACCCTGATTTACTCAGACACTGATCAGAAATGTGGAGTGCAAGTATGGGTATTTCCAGTGGTGCATATTGCTAAGTGAAAGACACTGTCATAAATAGGTCACACCCTACAGGATCCCAGCCCTGTGATACTCCAGGAAAGGCAAAGTGATACAAAAGGAAAGTGATCTATGGTTGAGTTAAGAGGAGGGATGGGTAGCGAGAGCATAGTGCACTTCAGAGAAGCACAATGGCTTTGAAGTATTCCATAATGGTGGATACTTGTTATCACACAGTTGAAAAGAACTTATAGGGTCACCAACACCAAGGGTGAAGAGTGATATAGGCTGTGGACTTGGGAGGACAAGCATGAGTCAACAGCTGTCCCAGAGATAGCTCTCTGATGGGAAATACTGATAGTGAGGAAGGTTAGGTTTGTATGTATGTGTGGGGGTTCTATGACAATTCTTTATATATTCTGCTCTTCTTTGCTGTGAACATGAAACTTCCCTGAAATATAAAATCTATATTAAAATAATAAGGCATGTGGTACATCATGTCATGGGCACATCATGTGGGAGGGTGGGGGATGAGAAGATGGGCTGTGGCTGAGGCCCAGAGGCTCCCTAGCTTTTTTGCTTTCCTTCCTGGACAGGATGGCCAGGCATATTTTTCCTGATACAACATCTTATTTGAACATGGTAGTTAGGTTCTATAATCATATTGATATTACCAAAACCAAACCAAAAACACCTTAAGGAAGTTAATATTGAAATGCAGTTCCAGAGGACACACAGGGCTGGCCTGTTACCATATCTTTGCCAATTGATCAGTTCATAAAATTCTGCACCCAGGCTTTCTCTCTGTGTGCTTCATATCTTATCAAATACACAGTTGACATTTCAACACTGAGCTGGTGCCAACTGTCCTATGGCCCCTGCTTGTGCGAAGATTACCTAGGATGGCACCCTTCCCCTAGGGTTCCTACAGCCTCCTGCACTCATGTGACATATGAGCACTGAGGCTAGAGTACTCAACATGACTGTGACAGACTCGGAGAAGCATACTTGCTTGCTGCTTCTGAGCTGTAGCAAATCTGGTATGAGATGACCCCAATTTTTTTTTTCACTCTGTATATGCACACCATAACCCCTAACGTACCTCAGTATTGATTTTGGAGTTTCAAATACATTTTACATTGTAGAACTTGTCAACACTAAATGTGCAAAGGATGGTGTTGGGCTGTAGATGCCTTTGGTCCTGCTGGGGCCCCTCCCTGCCTGTCTGCTGTTGCTAGGCCAAGTTGCCTGCTGTGAGGATCTTCCAGTGATTCCTATTGTGAAGATCTGGAAACTCTGGAGTCGGGAGAGTGATAGGGCAACACTGTGAGGAGCTTGTTTGGAGATGAGACAGGTCAGGGCACAGCTTCACATTTCTCTGGGTGGTAAATCAGCCACAAACACCACAAGGCAAAGCTCTGAGCAAGGTGTTGACACAGCTCCCTGCAAATGTCCTCTCTGTCAGCACAAGTGTCCAGGCACAGGCTTTGCCGCTCCTGGCTCTTCATCCTTCTGGGATGGCCATTATTCTGAACTTCCTGGGGCCAGTTCTGTCCTGTACACTGAAGCTGTCTTCCACACCAGTGACCTATGTCTTGCTTCAAGTTGTGGTCATGACTTATTTATCCAGACTCTGTCTATCAGAACCTGTCTGTGATCCCAAGATGCCAATGTCTTGCCTCTCAGAAAGATATGGAGGGATAACTGAAAATAAGTGCAGACTTTGAATGATCTTATAACACCAGTTACTTAATGTACATGTGTCCCACACTATTTATTATTCATCTGAAATTTAAATTTTGTTAGCATTTCTATATTTTTAATCACTGAATCTGACTACTTTAGCCTCCTAGCTGTCTTACAGAGTCCTGGTCAGAGCAGGTGATACTGTGAGACTCAGACAATAGCAACTAGCAACTTGTCATGGGATCTTAGAAAGGCCACTGCCCTCCTCTGGGCCTTAGCTTCCTTGCCTGTGAAATGGACACAATTTCCAGGGGCATATTGATCTTTTATAGAGAAAGAGATTTTAGGGTTCAATTTTAAGCTTCATACTCTTTTTTAAATCACTAATTGGGAAGTTGGCCATTTACATCCCCCTGTCACTCCCAAATAGCTCAACAAATGAAATAAATACTTGTATTTACTTCTGAGTGAAACTCCTCTGTTGCTGAAAGAAAGCCCACCCATCCAGGCCAAACTAATGCACTATTTTGGCAGGAAAATAAATGTGCTAAACATCCTTCTAGCACTTTTTCTTTCATTTTTCTGACAGATTGCAATGTGCAGAAGAAGAGCAACTGCAGCACTCGACAGGTAGAGGCAGCATCATCACAAGTGTAAGCCTAGCGTGGGCAACTTCATGAAGCCCTGCCACAATGTGAAAAGGGGAGAGGACATAACACCATGTGGATGGTCTAGATTTGATCTCCAGCATTCCAAAGAAGAAAAAAAGAGATAAAGAGGAGGTAAATGCTGTGATGTTGTTGCTTTCTATGAGCCTATCGAAATCTCTCAGTGCAGCCCCACCTCTGTTGGAAATGCTCAGCAGCAGCTTCAGTCAGCTAGCGCACGCATCCTTGATGGGGTGAATCAGGTACCATGACTCCAGAGTGGTGGCTTTCTGCTCTGGGAGTTGCTTTTCCCCACCCTGAGTTGAGTTCTAGCTGAGGTTTTGAGGGCACAAGATCCCTGCAATGCTATGATTAGCAAATGCGTTCTGTGACCACAAGCATCTTATTCATCTCAGATGGTGATAGATGGCACAAGACTTCAGGAATGAACCAGTTATTTCTGTTTTATTTTAATAAAATGCAGCTATCATTGTGTTCTTTTCTGTTGTCTTAACTGTCCTTGGCTTAGCCAAAGCCACAAAGACTTGGTTATGCACGTGGATGTGAGATCAAGAAGTTAATTTTTGTGTAGTATGCAAGGCACAGATTGTAGCTTTGGATTTTGAATGTGAGTATCCTGGTACCATCTTGTGAAGAGACCATTCTTTCTTCCTGAAGTGACGTTTGCATCTCTGTCAATATCTAGTGCTCCATTTTTGTGTAGACATAATTCTGTACTCATCTCTATGCTCTTGTTTCATATCATGCTGCTTTGTCTTCCTTAGTCTGATAATAAGTCTTGAAGTCAGCTAGTATTAGGCATCCAGCTAAAGCAGAACACCGAAGTCCTGAGGATGAGGGAGGGCTGACCATCATTGTGCCTGGTAGTTTGTACAACAGAACGTTGAGACTCACTTACATGTAGGTGAGCAGAAGATGGAAAGAGAGAGGAATAGGTTCGTGGAGTCACTAGCCGATAGAAAATAATCTAGAACCCAGCTTACTTTGCTCTTAGAACTTTAACAGTAATCAAATGATGAGGGTAATAAGAAGCTGCCTTTTGTTGAGTGCCAGTGAAGGTGCTAAGTAATTTACATGGAGCTTTTCATATACACCTGAAGTATGGCAAATGTACCGAGTGTCCCTGAAATTCTCAGGCATTCAGAAGTGGAACTTTGCAAGGTGATGGAATGATGGGGCTGCTGTACTCATCAGAGAATTAATCTGTATGTTCTTAGGAGGTAAAGCAGGTGAGGCCTGGCAGAGTTGGGATCTGAAGGGGACATTTTGCCCCCTGGCTCCTCCCTTCCACCTCCTCTTCTTGGTGCCATGAGGTAAGCACCTTTTCTCTGCCCATGCCCTTCCTACCATGCTGTTTCTACCTAGGGGCCAGCTTTCCATGAACTGAATTCCCTGAACATTGAGCCAAATTAAACTTCTCCTTCTTTAAACTCTGGAATCAGGAATGGGATCCCAGCAATGTGAAAGCTAATGTACTTACATTTATATGATGCATTCTTGGTATGTTATCCCTGTGGCAGGTAAGGAAACTTAAGTTGTGTACATAAGGTTGTACAGCTGTTAGGTGGCTACAGTGAGAAATGGCTCCAGGGTGGCTCATGGCAAGGCTCGTGCTTCCTCTAAATTAATAATTTTCAAAGTGTGTTCTTTGGCTCTGTAGCATTTCTGGGGAACTTATTAGCAGTGTGAATTCTTACTCTCAGGTGATTCTGATAGAGACCAATGCCTCGGAACTACCTCAGCAGCCCTGGTAAAGGACAATGACTTCATGGGAAGGGGCTAGGACAAATGCTTGAGTGAGAGGTTGGTCAGAGCCCTGGGCCACTGATTTTACCAGTGCATAGATTTGCTTTCTTCCCTATGAACCACAATGCTAATAATGCCTATCTCCAAAGGGGCTATGAAGATGAAGGAAACAAGCCATGGAATGTACTTAGCATGGGTTCTAGCCTATAAAAATAAAAATACAATTAAAGTATATTTTAAGTGATCATTAAAGTTTATTTAGCACTCACTGCAACACCTCACTCCATGTAATTCCCAGTGGAAGATTGGACGTCAGACTGGCAGAAGCGCTACATAAAATACATTCACATGTCAGATACATAATACTTGCCTTTAGTAGAAGCAATTTGCACAATGTGTATGATATTTTCATGCAACAAATTTCACTGTTGCTGTTTGAAACTTAAATTTAAATGGACTCACTATAACTATATTTGGTAAATCTGTTGGACAACAATGACCTTCCCAGTTGAAGGAGCTAGCTCCAAAGAACAGAGAAAGGACTGTAGCCCCTGTCCTAAGTGCTGTCTGTTAGCACTTGAGGTGTGAGTTCAGAATGTTTTTATGCTGCCTAGGATATGTTGGCATAGCTAGGGATTTGCAATAAGACCCTTGTGGGCCCCCATATTCACAACCCTTAGCCACTTGCAATGAAACAGCAGAGAGAAACCTAGAGGTACAGGGTGAGCTAGGGACCTGTTAAAAGTGCTAACAGTTTGGCTGGCTGCAACTGAGAAACAAAGGCAATGAAACAGGCTGCTTTATTCTGGGAGGCAGAAAAAAAACAACAACAGCTAAATAAACCCTTGGACACATTGAACCAGGAGCATGTTTGTTTAGCCCTCTGAAATGTCTTAATATGGGGCTAGATGTTCAGTTTTATAAATCTGTAATTATAGCTAACTTGTGTTGCAAGGATTACACAATTGCTCTATATTTATTTGGAAACTAAATAGCCTTAATTGGAGAGTAGAGTAGTGAATACTCCTTAATTAACCTGAGACTCTGGGCTCCTGTTCAAATCCCACCCCTACTAGGTGAGTATGGGGTCCAGGCACAGCACAGTTTGAACATTTTAAGGCGTTCAGTTATTGATGGTAGCAGTCAGAGCTTCTGACAGGCAGTAAACTGGGCAACTGGGTCCAGGACACTGGAATATATTTGATCCACAGAGCAGGGAATGTTCAGAGTGAAAATAGTCTTGACTAATTCTTTCCAGAGCTGCAAGTCCCTCAGGGAGAGGATCCTCTTGCCAGCCTGCTCATCTCTCTATGGGTTCTAGCTCTTCAACTGTGCGTCGGATCCCAGCCTTGGCCAGCAGGGCTCCCTTCCTCCACCAGGTCTGGTCAAAGGGAGGTGGTGAGCAGGCAGAAGCAGCAGAAGGTGGAGAGGGAAATTCACAAGGGAAGGCTCATCCTTCATCCTCACTCTTCGCTTCACTCCCTATTTGAATGAGATTATTTTTCCTTTTTAATGCTGATTTCTTTCTTCCTCTCCGGAATTGTCTTATGTAATTCTAGCTGGTGGCGTAGCTGAACTTAATTTGATGGCATGAAAAGAAATGTGCCTTTATTTTTGTAAAATGAACTAATGTTTGCCATCTCTTATTTATGAACACAATAAACCAGGCTCTACTGGGGAGAGAGGAGCGGCAGATGCACCGAAAAAAAGGACATAATATTTATAATGCTGCAAGTGAAACATTAAAAATGGGCAAATTAAAGCCATTCCTCAACAGAAGGGACATATGCATCACTAGAAACTCGTATGCACATGTTCCAGCCTCTTCTATGGAATTGTGCTGAATGTTGGGCTCCTTGGAAATGGGAGAATTGGATCTGAAGGTTATGTTTTTTAAGGACTGTCATATGTGTTTCTACATGAGTGAAATGCCAGTGAGGAGCCTGGAATTTTTTGATGAGAGAATCCAGCTCCACACCTGTCATCAAAGGTACAGAAGCATCAACAGTCTGTCTTAGCAAATAGTGAAGGTCAACAAGCAAGTCCACTCCCAGTGATTCACCCAGAGGACTTTAAGTATATGTCTACCAAAGAACTTGTTCAAGAACAAGTCGCTCACATTCACAGTCCTTAGCCATTTGCAATGAAATAGCAGAGAGAGACCTAGAGGAACAATGCCCCTTAAAAATAATCATCAGTTGAAGATTTATTTATTCATGCAAAATAATATTATAAAGTAATATGAGGTGTGATCAGAAAATAGGGTGAGTAGTTAAAAACAAATTATCATAGTAAAGGACACATTGCCAGTAATACCCTGAAAACATGACCCTTTAATTCCAACACTTATCCTGCTATTCTTACCATTTTCTGAAGAAGTTTTGGTAGATTTATTTGGTAAGCATCTTAATTTGTACTGTTGTGGCTGCCTCCATGTCCTCAATCAGTTCAATCATTTACCTTTCATGATCATTTTGACTTTGGGGGAAGGGTCAGAAATTGCGTAGTGACTGTAAATAAGGTGGTAGATAAAGACACCTGACATTATATTCGTCATATGGCCTTTCTGTTGGATGGCACTTAGTAGCCATACTTACTGTATTTTTTTTAAGCCAAATTGCATAAAGACATTCATGAAAGGGGACTCTCAGAGCTGCTTCAGAAAGTGACATGAAGGACTGAATGAGTGTGTGTGAAGCAAGGGAAATACATTGCAGAGGATTCATGGCAATGGGTCTTTTGTTATAGTACATTTTAAAAAATTTAAACATTCATTCTATGATCAGTGCTCATAAAAAGAAGCAAATTGCTGGAATAATGGAAAACATGGTTCAATCTTTAAAAAACTATGTTGAGCAAGTGATGCTAGACATATGTCAAGTAAAAAGACATCTGGACTCAGAGCAGAGATTTTATACAAACAGATTATTGCAAGAAGCGGGGAGGCAGTTATCGTTTTAGGGAGAATGTTCTGGCCATGAGATGTGTGTGAATGCTTGACATGTCTCAAGAGTTCAGCAAACAGGGATTTTTCTTTACAGAGAAATGTGCAAGGCTAGGGACAACCAAGAGTGGGAGAGGGGCTAGGGGACCGCGTGGGTGGTGGAGAAGAGACGCTTTACCCTGGGGCCACATTATTCTTCCAGGGACTGTGTGCAGGTTCAAGCTGAGGGCAACAAAGTCTTCATTGTTGGCCATCATGGGTTTTGTTCTGTTTGAGAGGAGATAAGGAGTTCAGCTAATCAGGCACAGAATGGGAAAGGGAAGAGTCTGGGTTTGGTCTTGGCCCAGGTAAACATGAAGCATCTAAGAGTTGTACCTAAGTCCTGCAGGAAAGAGTGAGGAAGGGGATAAGAAGAATGGAGGGGAGATTCCTTGGTCATCTGATGTTCTTCCAGGACTTGGAGTGCAGCTAAATTCCAACCTAATCACAGAGTATGTTACTTTTTGATTCTATTTACATAGAATTCTTTCAAAAGGATAAACTAAGCTTCAGTGATAGAAAGCTGAGGGTGGCTTTCTGGGAGCAATGATGTGGAGGGGTCTGGCTACAGAGGCACATGGAGAAGATGCTAGGTGACAGAACTGCTTGACACCTTGGTTGTGCTTGTCATGGTCCATGTAGGGTCCTTTACAATTTTTTTATTGGTATGTATTTGCAACACTTAAAAAATATGCTAGTCTTGAGCTATCCGTACACGTGCATCTTAATCATTTTCATTTCTTCTTTCTGCCATTTGTCTCTTCTCGTACCCCCCACCCCGATCCCTTTCCCATCTCCACATAGGAAACCCTCATCTTTCTTATCATCCTGATTTTAATTATTTGCACTTTGGGTTTCTTATGCAAGAGAAACCATGCGATATTTAATTTTCTGTGTCTGATTTATGTCTCTCAGCATTATGGACTCTGTAACCAAGTTCCATTCACCAGATGGTTTGTGAACAGCAGGAGCTTAGCGCTCACAGCTCTGAAGGCTGGACGTCCAAGATCTAGGCATGATCAGATTTGGTGTCTAGTGTGGCTTCATTTCTCATTCACAGCCAGCATCTTCTTGCTGTGTCTTCCCATAGACACAGCAGGTGCCTGCGAGTTCTTCAAAGCCTCTTTTGATAAACTTTTAAATCCTATTCATAAGAGTCACACCCTTATGATTTGGTTACCCCCTGGCTTCTAATATTTTCATATCAGGGTTTAGGGTCTCAACATACAAATTTTGACGGATAGAACTATAGAAGTGATGATGGCTACATTGCACAAAACTCATGGAAACATACATTTAGAATAAGTACCTTTAAAACAAGTGTATAAGCTATGACTCAGTAAAATTTGTTTTTGAAAGTGCCAAGTGGCTAAATCATAGGGTCCATGATCTCAGGCATGGTAACATGGCTCCTGTAGGTTGAATATGACAAATCCATCACTTAGGAGCTGTGATACTGGTAACTGACAATTGTTAACCCTCATTAAACATTTTTTGCTCCATTATGCTGACCTCTTATGACTGCAGAGGACCCTCAGAATCCACCCAGCAAGAACTCAGTGTTGTTAGCCATTAGTACCATGCATCTCTTAGATAGTGTATTACAGCGAAGAGCGAAGAGAGTAAAAGATTGCAAGGCAGATTGTTTGGGCTTTAGGCTCCTTAACGTCAGTGTCTTCAACTGTGAAATGGGGAAGTAGAATAGCCCCAGTTTGGTAGTATTGCAATGTGACTAGGAAAATCAAACATGAAAATACATATGCAGTGGGCATAAACAACAACATCATGTGTGGAAACAAGGTAGTGAAAGATATTATGTGCAGATTCTTTTTTTCTCTTTTGTGCTTCTGGATTTTCTGATATCTTTTTCATAAACAAAATGCATCATCCTTATAGCCAAGGAAAAAGTACTTTCCTTTTTACTAAAAAAAAATGCTATAGGTCTGAAACAAATGCTTAAATATTTATCTGAAAGATAAGTCTAGCATTGGGATGATTATGTATTTTTCTTGTAAAAGGCTGATTTCCTGTGTGGAAGAGGAAGCTATCACTAATTACATGATAACAAATGTCAAAAGCTAGGACTATCTGGGGAAAACTGTGGCAGTTTTATCTCTATATAAAGGACAGATAAACCACTATTCACAGATGCCTCAAAAATTATGTGCTACTTCAGGAAGCTTTGTAAGATATCCAACATCTCAAAGTCAACCAATTAAGTTCACTTCTTGCTTTGGGGACTCAGCACTTTGAGCCCCTTAGTAAGCAAGATCTCCTAATCATCATGAAGGCTTCCCCGTGGCTGGGAACAGTCCCATTCAGGCTTTGGATGAAGCCATTTACTATCTTCCCAGAAAGGTTTTTCAGCTGGGAACACTAACATCTCCCCAAAATATTCCTCCATGGGACCAGGTAAAGCCTGGTATCCAGAAGTCCAGATAGTACTTTTGTGGAATTGAAGAAATCTCAATACAATGAGATTTAGTTGCTAAAGAATCAAGTATTTTTATGTCTTGACTTAAGGATATTTTTAAAATCCTTGAGACTTTTGTATTTTGAACTTCTACTAAAGACTGCTTGGATCCAAGACCATCAGCAGGTGATACATTTATGTAAAAAGATTTGGGCCACCTGAAAATTTGTCTCTTTCAATCTCTTATTAACTGCAACAAAAAACTACCAACAGAACAGTAGAAGTTCTGTGAAATTCTTTGCCCGAGTAACTAAAATGAACGTCAGTGGACATAATGTGCCTCTGAGGCAACTCACCTGAATCCAGTCATAAGGAAATACCGAGGAGACCTGCCCTAAGCAGTATTTTAGAAAATAACTATCTTCTATTCTACAAAAATATTAATGTTGGTATAAATTTAAAAAAAAAAAAAAAAAAAAAAA
>PVJA010051235.1:0-12928 GCA_004027025.1 Myocastor coypus | reverse complement strand
GGGATGAATGAACTGCAGTGCGTCTAAGGAGAGTCACCCAGAGAAAAACATTCTCTCAGGCTTTCACAGAAAGCAAAATGGCCAAGCAATGGCCGTGACTCGTCCCGAAGGCTGACACTAACAACAGTTCTACAAAGTACATTCTATGGTCTCAAATTTAATCCTGAGGGGATTTGACCCTGGAAGATACAAAAAAAAATGAATGTTTTGTTATACAGGTCTTGCTTCAACTTGCCCTTGACCACCCAGCAAGAAAAAAAAATCCTTAATTACAATGCATGGAACACAGAGCTACATTGGTGAGATGAGCTTTAGGAGGCTTAGATTCAATAGCCTCCAACGTCACAAGCTTCACTGGTGGCACACTGCAGTTGCAAAACCTTTGATTGTATATGTATCTGCTTCCTCTTAGTCCAAAGGGAAGTATATTCTTTCCTGTTTTTTTTTCTTTCTTTCTTTCTTTTTTCTATGCAACATTAATAGGGAGATGGGTTATGCCCACACACTGCACTCTATAGAATGATTGTGAGGACAATATGCAATATGTCAACTTTCAAAGAAAAAAAGGGGGAAAAGACAAAAAAAGTAAATGTGGATTTAGAAAGGTTAATGTTTAGTTTTTGATCAATCTTATATACCTATATGTATTAATCTAAACTGATCCGATGATGAAAATATGTAATATAACCATTGTTAAATTTAAACAATAAAAGAATTGAAAAAAAAAGAAAAGAAAAAAATAATAAAATTAAAAAAAATAAATAAATAAAATAAAATTACACAATCAAAAGGAAACTCAAAACAACGCTTTGCCATTGTGGTAGTACAATAAAGGTACTGAGGTTTTAAAAATAACTTCTAAACTTAATCTCATTATCATTTTTGTCATTACAAACTAATTAGATAAGCAGGAACAAATTTTAGTTTAGCTATATTCATGCTATTATAACATATTAATTAAGCAATTATGTATCAGATCAGATGTTATATGATATTCCATCTATAGACATTCTTACCTCTTTATATTATTGGAGTCTTTTGGTTCTTTGGCTATTTTGATAATTTATTATTTACTGTTTTCTTAATGATTTGTCCTTCTGGTGTACCTATGAAAAGCTTAGAGATTCCTTTTAAAAATTAAGTTATCTCTTTAATAAATAAATCATCTGTTGATTTCAGTCATAAATAAAAAGAGAGAGATGGGGAGAGAGAAAGAGAGAGAGACAGAGAGAGAGAGAGAGTGAGAGAGAGAGAGAGAGATCTTCCCCAGAGATCATGCTCTTTACTTTCCCCACATTTTGTCAATCACTTTCTCTTCCTGTTACTTTACTGTATGACACATAGCCTTTGCCTAGTCCATGGCAGAAATAACATCATGGGGTCATTGCACCTTTCCTGCCTTTGCTCTTTATTTGATATTAAATATAGCATTGAATGCAAGCCTTTAAACATAAATCAAGTTAAAATATTTTCATGAATTGAAAGTATGAATCAAAACATTCAAAAACCTTCTGTATTCCCAGGACAAATGCATTTCCCTCACTTGACAATTGATTCTTTACCTATAAAATACTGTTCTTTTCTGAGAGTCTTCTCTAAGAACTCTTTCTAATGTAAAAACCTTGCACAATGAATTCACACATAATTTTGCTTTGACGAAATATGTCAATATTAAATAGAACTTTATAAAATGTTTTCTATGTGTCAGAAATCTTGAGATAATTTTCATAAAGTTTATGATATGAAATTGTAACTTTCACCATGTTAATATTCAACGGTTATAAGGGGCCAACACCTGGATCTGAATTAATGTTTCTTAAATCAGATCTAACCTTATTTTAGTTACTTATTCACCTCCCTTAACATTGCCAAGCTTACACCCTGATTCTAATGCCGCTCAGAGATCTTGGTACTGAACTCAAATCCCCTGTCACCAACATTTGGATATGTATTAACTTGATAAGACTAATACAGCTGTGTAAACATACAGAACACAGGTAGGACGACATCGTCTGTGTAAATGTTTACACCAATACTAATAATTGGAATTAATTATGTGAATTAAACATTGCTTTGTAATGAAAATTAGAATGTCTTTGAAGATCACCTTGTTATTTTGATACTATTCATTACAGTGAATTAATTTTTTTAAATGTGCATTTCGCATATGTTTAGATTCATAAGAGATACTAGTTAAGATTGTAATTAGTACCAAAAACATGGAAATATGAATATGCTAGTGAATGCATACAATAATGTATTGAATTATTAAGCAGCTATTTTAACTATATGCAACTATTTTTAAAGTTTGCCATAGAAATTTAACAAATATTACAACTTATGAGAAGTATGATGAATACTGCTTTCACCTATTTTATTTTATTTTATTATTATTATTATTATTATTTGTCTTTTTGAGACAGGGTCTCACTGTGCAGTTCAGGCTGGCCTTGAGCTCACTTTTGTAGCCCAGGCTGGTCTTGAACTCACAGCGATCCTCCTGCCTCAGCCTCCCGAGTGCTGGGATTACAGGCGTGCGCCACCACGCCCGGCTGCTTTCACCTATTTTAAAAAGTCATTTTCAGGAAATCATTGTAATAACTATTGCTGAAGAGTTCAAATTATTGTGGTACACAATTAAGAGTCAGAGACTATCTGAGGAATCATATTTTCTACTAGTGTACATGGATTATTCGGATTATGGTCTTTTATGTTGACAGATGTTTATAGGCCCATAAAACAGTTGTATCATCTTCTCCACACCTCAATGGCCAGCAACTCTCCTAGTTTCACAGTTTTGTAAAATGTACAATGTAGTTTGAATTTATTATCTTCTCCTACCTGCCACCCTCAATCTCCCTATTTTTCCACCTTCTTTTCTTCTTTTTTTGCCTACCAATAATAGTGTCCATCCAACTTCCTTGTCTTCATCTCTACATTCTCGTTATCACTGAAACCATAGTGTTTATTTACCGGGGTCTTCCTCATTCCACTCAAAATGATTGTCTTCAGATCTCTCTGTCTAGTCCCGTTTTTTCTACATGACAAAGTTTAATCTTTTTATGGCTCACTGTGCTACAAATTGTCCATATCTATCCCATTTACCTTTTTCCATGTGCTATGAGTTGAATAAATCAATAAAAAACTCCAAAGGTGATGAGGGCATTACACTGTGACTAACCCCACAGAACATTCCAGATAAAATTTAAGAATTTTTATTCTTTTACATTTTCATTTAAAACACTTTGAGAATTTAAATAGAAAGGAATCAAATTTGTAGATGTCATAAAATACCATTTGACCTACTCTGAACCATCAAGAAGAAAACCAGACTTCAAATTTACATTTTCAAATTTCTCATGGCAAGGTACTATCTCGGGTATTCAATAAAGTAGTAGACTCTAAGATATACATTAGGTAATTTAATAGAATCAAGACATCTAAATGTCTTTACCCTTTTACTGCTGAATATTTTTAATCTCTTACTGTACTATAACTCTACCTCAACCTCTTTATCTCTTTTTCTATCGCATTTAATAAAAGATCTCTCCATTTTCTAGAGATAACCAATCTCTCTAATGAAATAAATTTTGTCTATTGACATTAATAAGAAATATAGTATCTGTCAACTTTAAGTAACTTTTCCTTCCAATATATTAGCTTTTGGGGATTTAGTCTGAAAGGTTTTGTAACGATAGCCTATTCAAAATGTTATTTTAATATATAGCAAACAGTTTTATAATAAGTTTTTACACTGAAATTGATCTTTATTTAGAACACTTTTATATATAATACCTTTATTTTGCAATATATAAAATAACACCATACTCAGATGTGCTGTTGAATAAAACGTGATAAGATATAGAGATTGTTGTCCACTAACTACCCTTCATTCCATTTATAAAACATCTTAGAGGGGGCTGGAGTCTTGGCTTACTGATATAGCTGGGCTTAATCTCTGCCACAAAAATATTAAGTTCAAATAAATCAAAATTTAAAATCATTAATATCTTCTTTGTGTACACATTATGAATGCTCATGAAACTTACAATGTGTGATTGTTTTGTTCACTATTTTTAAAGTGTGTTTTCGTTAAATTATTTTTCTGACCAGAACTATAAGTGTTTCGATAAGAACCTGGTAAAATGTCACTACAGAGACTTGATCTCATGAATATTTAAAAAAAATTGAAGAAAACAATGATTTGAATGCTGACATTCTTCTGGGTTTAAATATTTCACTTCATGTGCTGAGAGTTTATTTACTTTAAAAATAACAGTAATCTTCAGTTATTCTAAAAATTTGGGAGAAAATAACACGAGTAAAAACAGTAATAGCTTCAATTAATTAACTCGTTTTAGTACTCACATATTGTGAATTGGTTTGTTATGCTATATTTGTATAGTCTTAAAACATTTAAATAACCTTCAAGTCAATATGAAACCAGGGAACAAATACAGAATGCAAGCATATATTACTTAATCAACTGATTTGACTAGTTCATAAATGAGATTAAGAAAGGGAATACCTTAAACATAAAATTGATTTAGAATTTTGGCATGACAGGAAGAAACAGACCAGCTACAAACTGCATAAGAAGGTAATCTTATTGTAGAAATAATATAAGCTCAAATCCTAAGACAGAGTTGGCATCTAGAGAACATGGGAACTTCTTATAAAATATAAATGCTTTACTTAATATATTAATCTCAAGTGAGTGCAAATAATTTTTTGGATGTCATGGGTTTTACAATGCTAAAAGTCTAGAAAAAACTACAAACTAGTTACAGATTTCAAGATTTTGCTACCTGATAAAGCAATGGCAAATAAAGGATAAATATTACATATTGCATCTGATGTACTAAGTCATGAAGCACAAAGGTACACTATTACAATGAAAAGTGAAAATAGAGCTGGTGAGTAAAGTATTACAGAAGGTCAATGGAATTTTGATAAAAGAAAAACTAAGCTATGAACTGTTTCTCTTCAAGATTCTGTTAAAGAAAGTAACATGATATGATTATTTTTGAAAGACTAAAAAAATAAAATAAAATAACTGCTGTCCACTGGGGAAAAGGAGACAAAGGAAAAAACAAATTATATTTTTATATTCCAAGAAAAGTTTACTTTTTTGAAACACGTAGGATCCGATGGAAGAAGAGATATGATATGTTAATAAAACCAAGCCATAACAATGAAAGAAACAGTGATGCTTCTCTCAGCCCACTTTACCAAGAGGAAAAATAAGTATCTGTTGCAAGCCTGCCATCTGCTGGAAGACACATTAATAAACCCAGCCTCCTCAAGATTGGAAGAGGTTGGTTGAGGCACACTGGCAGTGTCCTCCATCTTATTGATAGTTCAGGTCGCTAAAATACACATTTAAAAGTTTAATGCATCTCTAGTAAAATAATCATAACATCAAAGCTAATTCCAGTTTGAAAAAGTATAATAAAATTACTAAGTAATTAAATTCAGTCCCTTGTTAAATACAAATTTGCAATTTGCATTCCTGAAAAATATTTCTTTCATAAGAAATAAATATACATACAGCACTGATTACTATGATAGTTAATTTCAACACTCATTATGATGTCTTATCTAGCTCCATCTGAAGAGGTAGATTTTATCGTTTACAGAACTTGGGTAATAAAATTACTCTTTTGTTGATACAAAAAGGTTGAATATTCTTTCATTATAGATTTAACTAATCTCTTGTTCTTTATATCTACAAATCAATTAGTTGAGTTATTTTTCTATAAGTATTGTTTGACTATCACTAGCTACAGCCCTCTTGCTCACATTTCTAATTATTCTTTCATGTGTTGCTGCCAACTTTCTGAAGTCACTACCTTGCATTTATAGATCTGAGTAGACTCAGTTCTTGTGCTTGCCTGTCACACACTGTTCCCTCTACCACAAATTTTACCAAAGTTTTGTATCCTATCATTCTGAAATAAAATCACGTAGCCAATACCTTGTAAAAAACATAGTAGTGTGTTCAGCATGCATGCATGCTCATACATGGTTCTGCATAATCATTAATATTTATCATATTTTAAATTTCCATGCAGTTTTCATTCCATGGAGGACTCACTTACATCAGTGTTTGATAACACATTCATTCAAATACATGGAACATTTTCATTACAGTAAACACTAATGTACAAAGTCATTCTGGGATAAATATCAAACCAATCAGAGACTTAAACATAATATAATTAAAAATTAGCCATTTAGTTATTTAATTCTGTATAGTTTTAAAATGTAATCAATGCTAGGAAGAAAACCAACATACTCTATGAGAGTACAAAACACACAGAATCTGTGAGTGACATGGTTTAGTCCAGGAAGAACTTTTCCAAGGAAGAGAATATTGAACTGACATGGCAGTTTGTTTGCAAGTATACTTGCTTTTATTACTCTTATCCCTTTAAGTAGGTCCGTTTCTACTGTGGCTTTGTCACTGCTTCTATTGAGGAATGGTTTCATGTCCATTTCTTCTGAGCCTGGGTCAGCAACAGGCTTGTCTACATCTATTTGACCCAAAAATGATCTCCAGAAAAGACTTGAAGAATGCTGTGTGCAGGTCTGGAAGGCTTTGAACACTGTCCACTATGTGAGTAAACTTTGAAAAGGGCATGGCAATTACAATAAGGTGGCTGTCTTAACTGATGACATAGGGGGTGTCCAGGGCTATTCACAGTGGTCCAGTTATGATAGTGCTGGCCGAATGGACTCCTCTGTCAATTTAAAGAACCATGAAAGACACTGCTTCACTTTATGCCTCTATGTTTCAGGCCTTTTATTGAAAAGTAAAAGCAAATCATCTAGCACTACAATGTTGTAGGCTCAGTGTGAAAATGAGGCAGATCTAGGTCTATTAACGTAAGTGTAAGGCAATATAAAAACTGCTTAATGAAACTTAATATTGAAAACAGTGGGGCTTGAGAGTTAAGCAGAATTTAGACTATTTCAGTTCCAAATGGTCACGCAAGAATTCCATTTTTATGAAATGTTGAATGAGAAACTTTTTATAAAATACTAAACTGTAATATAGTAAGATCTAAGAACTTTGATTGAGGGGAACTGCCAGGCTGCTAGATGAGTTCATGTTCTACACAATTAAAAAAATGAATTTTAGGAACAATATAGCTTCAGGAGAGAATATATTTATTTGGGGAAAGATTCTGTCTGAGAGGTAGAAGGGGTTTTAACTGGGTTATCATGGACTCTGACTTTTCTAGGGATTTTTATAGAGCAGATCTGTGATATGTGGTGGTACCAATACGGAAAAAATGGAAAATCACGAAGTAGGCTTCAGGTAGAAGAAAACTATGGTCAGTCAATAAGAATACTAGTATAATTACTCGGGTAAGATTCATTAAATTGAGATCAAATAGAGAATCAATTCATGTAGCAAGCAGGCATGAATACAGAACAGAGGCTTTTCAGGTAGGGAGTTGATTGACTGACTCCTAGCTTCCTCAAAATAATAGAGACCTATTTAGAATATCATTCCCTTTATCCTTAGGAAGTACGTAGTCTCTTCTTTTTTATTATTTTAAAGACTAAAAATAGCAGAAGCAAAGATAGAAAAACAGTTACAAGTAAGAGTACATATAGTACAGAATTTCAAAACCAGAAAAATTTAACAATGGTTGTATTACACATTTTCATCATCAGATCAGTTTAGATTAATAGATATAGGTATATAAGTTTGATCGAAACAATTAAACATTAACACTTTCTATAAACATTATTTTTTTTAACAGTTCACACACTGCATGAGCTGTAGGAGGCTTGGATCAATAGCCTCCAAAGTTGCCAGTTTCACTGGTGGTCCACTGCAATTGTGGAACATTGGACTGTGTATGCATCTGCTTCCTCTTAGTTCAAAGAGAATTCTTTTTTCTTTCCTTACCAATATCAATTGGAAGGTGTGTCATGCCCACACCCTGTGCTTTGTATAACTATTGTGAGGACAATATGCAGTGTGTCAGCTGTTATCCTTTGTTTTGTATTTGTCTTGAGGTATGACACACAGTGGAGATGCCCGACTCTCCTAGAGTTGCAAGATATCTAATCTTCTGCACTGGTTCATTTGAAGGCCTGTAACATTTTATTTAAGTGTTGCCTATAACAGCTTTGCAAAGTCAATTGAAATTATGATGTGAAGTTTAGAACAAGGGAATAAGGGTACTATTACATGAGCAAGAGTAACTCATAATTATAGCTTGATAAACAGAAATAACATTGGTATGAGTAGATACACATTTTATTTTTTCTCCTTTTTAAAGTAGGTAATTTTCAATAATCTTCAAGGCTGAGTAACATAGCTAGTATATCGTTGAAATGTAACAGTGTCTTATATTAAGTTAATCGCATTAGCTTTTGAAATATTATTGTTCTGGCTTAGAAGTTAGAGTTGTTTATAAATAATCTGGCAGTTTTGAATAATTTCATTTTAATGTACCTATTTGGCAAATTGCTCCTTACTAATAGGTCAGAGTCTCTCAGAACAATATGTAAAATTGAAAAGTGTACCTGACAAAGTAGCAAAATTAGGAGTTCAGAAAACAATAGCTCCTGGAATACAGGGTGTTAGGTGCCCTTATTGTAAGTATGCATGATAAAGGATGATACCAAGACATAGCCTTGTTGTGATGTAGAGTGTACTTAAAAGAGAAAAATTTCAGTCTCCTTAATGAGTTATGGTACCTGAAAATGAAATTTAAATTTTGTATAAACAAAAATATTTATTTTTGCACAAATTTGTGTTGATTGCATTGAGGTGCATAAAATTATTTGATTAATATTTCACCAAATATGAATGTAAAGATGAGCTTATGTTAAGGTCTTTTAAGATGTGTTTCCAGAGAGAACTAATGCAAATCTTTACAAAATAGTTTGGCCTAATATATATATATATATATATATATATATATATATATATATCCCATTTTCTGATTTTTTATTTATTTGGGAACAGTGCACTGAACTGAACACACTAGAAATATTGAGGTATTTCATATTATAGTAGGAAAATACATAATAATGAAAAGTAGTTACAATGATTTTTAACCTAATTTAGAAAATATTACAAATAAATGAGAATTATATTAGCTAACATCAATTTAAGAACTCATATAAATAAATGAGCAAGGAACTTTTATGTAAAGTTAGAATAAAAAAGTGAAATTAAGAAAGTTCAATCACCATCTGCTCTTCTAACTGAAAAGTAAATCTAAAGACCCTCAAAACTCAGCCGCATCATATGAACTGAAGTTTGAGAGCTTAAGGAATGGTTCTGCCTGAGACGTTTAACACCAGTCCAGTCCTTGCATTCTTGAAGTTTTCAAAGCACTGTGGGAGACTTCAGATTTTTGATCTAGCATGCACAGAACTTGATAAATCTTGTTTTCAAACTACTAAACATACAGAAAAAATGAAAGAACTAAAGAAACCGTTAGTACTTGAAGTCACAGTGCAAACTCTGGCATATCTCTGGAAAATGATGAAGTAGGCACAGACAGTCATGCCTAAGATCCCTTGATCCTGAGAAGCTACAGAACTCCTAACTGGTAGAAACCTACTTAAGGGGCATTGAAAAATGGTTGGAGTCTGTATGTGGATCACTCTGAAGACTAAGGATTCCGTCGGGGCCTATCTTATTCAAACCCCTGCACTTTGAAAAGCTTTACTTCCTAGAGCTTCACAAAATTCTTGTGATTGAGTTTGGAGAAAAATACCCATGAGCTTCCTGCGCTGAAGGCAAGACAATAACTCTTTAAAAGGAGAGTGAGGACCATGATATCTCTCAAAGTCTACTCTGGAGGGAAGCTTCCCAGGAGAGGCTCATCTGACCTTGGTAACACTGCAGTTAGATAGCTGCAGTTTAGTAGTCTTATGGTCATGCTTTTGGGGAAAATCAAACTGAACAGTAAATCTAAAGATGCTGAACACTCAGCCGCATTATATGAACTGAAATTTGAAAGCTTATGGAATGCTTCTGCCCAAGACTTTAACATCGGTCCAACGTGTAACATAAATAGCTGCCTAAGGAGTTCTTTGAGAAGCTAAAAGGACCAAAAACAAGCAAACAACAACAACAACAACAAAATCAAAAGCAACCAGCAGACAAAAAAAGAAAAAACACAGGGAACTTAAGTATTTAGCAGCTGTAGTTGCAACAGACATTAAACACATTATAGTTTTTAGTTAGATTGATATGAAACTCCACATTAAGACACTCATCTACTTCTATTAGTAGATGCATTTATTATGTTCGATATTCCACAAAAGAACTAAAAACACCAGTAGGCTTGCTAAAAAGCAAACATAAAGTCAAGTAAACAAACCCCAAATCAGACATGACATATAGCTTAGAGTTCTAAAAATAGAATTGTAAAATACAAATTATTGATTGAACATGTCTCAGTAGAGGAAAAGCTATGCTGGAGTTTCTCAGGAAAAATCAACTAAAAGCACAAGTACTTGGAAGAAAGGAAGGGACATGCATCCTGATGGCAAAATCAATCAAAAAATAAATTCTAGATCATACAGAATAGTATAGGACTTTAAAAAGCAGTGAAGCAAGCCAGAAGACTGACTATAGAACCTTGGCCTAGATGAGAAATGAGAACTACATTCAGAAAAGTTCTCAAGAAAGCTTATGGACTGCAATAGCCTGGGAAACTCAAGACAAATAATAGTTTTGAGATAGGAGAACACTCACCTATTTTCCTTTCCTCCAAATGGAGAAAATTGCAACCAGGTAGCAAAATTTGCCAGCATGTGCAGGGATATACGCTGGAACATCAAGTGAAAATCAGGTTAAGGTTAGACACCTAAATGGCAGCAATAAAGGTAGTGAGTGAACACTACCACTGCTCCTGTCCTGCTTCCAGTGATGAGAGGGAGGGAGAGAGAGAGGGGGGGAGAGAGAGTGAGAGGGAGAGAGAGAGAGAGAGAGAGAGGGAGAGAGAGAGAGAGAAAGAGAGGGGGGAGAGAGAGACAGAAAGATAGAGAGACAGAGAGACAGACAGACAGACAGAGAGACAGAGAGAGATTCCAGAATTAAGCACTCTTAGGATAGAAAAATGAATAAGAAATCAGCACTCTGTTCTATTCCAAATGATGTGAGAGAAAAGGGGCAGTGAGGCCCTCAAGAGCACTTGGCCCCCACCATGTTCTTAGTGGCATGAGAGAGAGGCTGGCTATGCCAGCAGTGTATAACAGAGAAAAACATACAAGGATCATGAAGGGTCAACTGTACATGGGAGTGGGGACAGGCTTGAGCTTGTTTTACTTGAAGGTGCCACAGCAACCGCGAGAGTGATGAGTAACATGGAGACAAGCAAGGTATGAAGACATGGCAGGCCACTGAAGGACATATAGCAAGTTTCTGGTTTAAGATTTTGGCTACAGTTCCCATATCCACAGGCCAAGATCAGCTCTGCAGCTACCACTGTAGACTTACTGAAGACTTATTGTGTCTATCCAACAAAGATTTAAGCTCTGACTTTGACTATAACACAAAATTGAGGACACCAGATATAAATAACCTCCGACCCAGTTTTAGATAGCCTGAAAAATTGTCTTTGAAAATCAGTGGAGAAATAAGATCCTTCCATGACAAGGAACAATGAGCAAAATCATCACCAACAAATCAGTTTCAAAATGTTCTGAAGTATGTTTTATCAAGAAATAAGGAAGAATACAATATTAATAACATCAAAGGAAAGAATCCAGTAGGCAAGGCAAGCAATTGAGCAGAAAGGAAAGACAGAAACAATGATAGGAAAATAGCATGACATGGATAAGCCAATATAAATCAGTAATAACCATCAATGTAAATAGTATCGATTTGCCAATGAAAGAAAACAGATTGAGTCAATGCATCAAAGAGCAAGACCCTATGATAGGTAGCGTACAAGAAGCACATTTAAGTAAAAAATAAATATCATACACTAGAAATGAAAGAGAGAAAATAATACTTTATGTGACAAGAATCTGCAGAATTCAGGAATAGCTATTCTATTTTCAGACAAAGTGAACTTCAAGCCAACACTAAATACAGGAGATAAAGAAGGTCAATCCATACGTATTATACTCCAAGAATAAGAGATAATAATAATAAATATATATGAAACAAATAATGACATACTCAGAGATATAAAGCAAATCCTATAAGCATGGGAGCCACTTGGGTGCACTGTTTTTCACATAAAAACACAATGAAGAGACAAATCACAAAGTAGGAAAAATTCCCATATGTTCATCAGACAAAGGACTGACATTTAGAATGTAAAAACTACTCAAAAATAAAAACCAAAGATTAAGAGACCCAATCCGATAATAGATTTCTAAAATGAATACTCACTTCTCAGGTGAAGAAGTGCACATGGCAAATAAACATACTAAAAAATGTTCAGCATTACTGGTCATGTGAGAGATGCAAATTAAAACAACACTGAGTATTCACCTCACATCAAAAAAAACATGGCTATCATCAGCAAATCAAGCATAACAATTACTGGGGGGGCTGTGGGAAAAAAGACACACACACTTCCCAGTTGTTGATGTTGTGTGTACACTGTTCAGTCAGTGTGGAAATAGGTTTGCAGATTCCTGGTACCTTCTTAAAAGAGGTTAAATTATCATATCATGGAAACATACTTATGTTCATGTTTGTTGCTCCACAGTCATAGGTCAGTCTTGGAAACAGCCCAAATCTCACCAACTGATGAACGGATAAAGGTAATAATTTCTTAAATATACAATGGTGTGCTACTCATCTATCAAGAAGGGTAAGCTTGAGACTTTTCAGGTAAATGGATGAACCTTGAGATCACACTCTTATGTAAAATCAATCAATCAGGCATATATATATATATATATATATATATATATATATATATATATA
>PVJA010051234.1:0-12886 GCA_004027025.1 Myocastor coypus | reverse complement strand
AGTTCAGGCTGGCCTTGAGCTCACTTTTGTAGCTCAGGCTGGTCTCGAACTCACACCGATCCTCCTGCCTCAGCCTCCCAAGTGCTGGGATTACAGGCATGAGCCACCATGCCCAGCTTGTAATAGTCAAATTTTGGAAACAACCAAAATGCCCATCATTTGAAGAATGGTTGAAAAAAATGTGGCATTTTTATGCAATGGAATATTACTCAGCTATAAAGAATGATAAGCTGGAAGACTTCATATATAAATGGATATATATTGAATGTATACTTATTAGTGAAATAAACCAGACCTACATGTGTAAATATCATATAGTCTCCCTAATATAAGAACTCTAAATTTTTTTTCTTTCCTTACCAATATCAATTGCAAGATGTGTCATGCCCACACCTTGTGCTCTGTATAACTACTGTGAGGACAATACGCAATGTGTCAACTGTTAAAAAAAAAAAAACAGAAGTAATGTTTATTGAAAGTGTTAAGAGCCCGGCAGGATGGCTCAGTGGTCTAAAGCGCCTGCTTTCAGAAGCATGGGTGGCTTCAGGGACCGCGGTTCGATCCCTGGCACCACATGCTGCGCCAGCCCTGCCCTCGGGGCGGGCTGAGCCAGCCATAAAAATGAGTGAATAAACAAACAAAGGTTCTGAAACAAGAAAAAAATAAATAAATAAAATAAAAAATTTAAAAAAAAAAAGTGTTAAATTGTCTGATCAGTTTTATATAGCTGTATCTATTAATCTAAACTGATCCAATGATGAGAATATGTAATATAACCATTGTTAGCCGGGCGTGGTGGCACACGCCTGTAATCCCAGCACCACTCAGGAGGCTGAGGTAGGAGGATTGGTGAGAGTTCGAGACCAGCCTGGGCTACAAAACTGAGCTCAAGGCCAGCCTGAACTGTACAGCGAGACCCTGTCTCAGAAAGACAAAAAAAAAAAAAGTTAAATAAAATAAATAAATAAATATTTTTAAAATAAAATAAAAAACACACTCATCCACCTTAGAAAGAAAGAAAGAAAGAAAGAAAAAAAGAAAGAAAGATAGGTTTGGAGAGCTTAGTTGTTTGGTAGTTCTACATTTGGGGTATTATAGAATTTGAAAGGATAAGAAATTTGAGATCATATGGCATTTTACCTCTGTTATCTCTATGTTCTCTTAGAGTATCATATTTAAATATTGTAGGGGCTTTTTGCTTTATGGGACTGTTTTATTTTATTTATTTATTTATTTTTTTAATGGGACTGTTTTATAGGACTGTTGCTACAGATGTTGACCCCAGGGCCTTCACATTGAGTTACATTCATAGCTTTTATTATTTTAGTTTTTATTTTAAGATGAGTTTTCACTAAGCTGGCCAAGCTGGTCTCAAACTTATGATCTTTCTACTTCAGCCTCCAAAGAATACTGAAAATACAGGTCTATGGTACCATGCCTGATTTAAGCTGTACTTTTATTAGAAGACCAGTTTGTTTGCAGTGAGTCTGACAGTATAACTTCGGTTTGTTTGTTTGTTTGCTTGTTTTACAAGATCAGGGTTCGAACTCATGACCTTGCACTTGCCAGTCAGGCACTTGTGCCACGGAGCTATCTCCCTGGTCCTCTATAACTTCAGTTTTTGTTGATTTATTGGAAATATTAAAGAACTTAACAATTCAGTAAAAACCTCAACTTGACATTTTTGTTAGTTCAATAAAATGTCTAAGATAACTGATTGTCATTCTCTAAAACACATTTCCTAGATATACTGCCTTAAAAACACTTAGCTTTTTTTTATATACCATAGCAAAGCGTACAATTTACCATTTTAACCACTTAAAAACATAACTCTTAGACCTGGTCAGATAGCTCATCAGTTTAAAGTGCCTACAAGCAAGGACAGGGGGAGGTTTCAATCCCCGGGCCTGCTGGGCCTGCTGGGCCTGCTGGGCCTGCTGGACCTACCTGACCCACCTAACCTACCCTCCTGGCCTCAGGTGCTGAGACAACAGTTGAGACTGGGTGTGGTGGTGTATGCTTGTAATCCCAGTTCTTGGGAGGCTCTAAATAGGCAGATCACTATGAGTCCAATCTAGTATTGAGACCCTGAAAAACCTGTAGACCCTTTCCTAAAGCAGACACACACTCAGGGCTGAGGCGATAGCTCTATGGCACAAGTGCCTGCCTGGCAAGTGCAGGGTTATGAGTTCAAACCCCAGTCCACCCAAAAAAATAAAATAGACACATACACAAAAAAAGCATGCAACTTTCTGGGCATGGTGGCACATGCCTGTAATCCCAGCACTTGGCTGAGGCAGAAGAATTATTTTTTTTTTAATTTAATTTAATTTAATTTAATTTATTTATTTATTTTCTTGTTTCAGGACCTTTGTTTGTTTATTCACTCATTTTTATGGCTGGCTCAGCCCACCCTGAGGTCAGGGCTGGCGCAGCATGCGATGCTGGGCATCTAACCTCGGTCCCTGAAGCCGCCCAAGCTTTCCCAAGCAGGTGCTTCAGACCACTGAGCCATCCCGCAAGGCCCCCATGAGGCAGAAGAATTACTATGTCTTTTTTTTTTTTTTTTTGAGACAAGGTCTCACTATGCAGTTCAGGGTGGCCTTGAGCAAGAAGAATTATTATGAGTTCAAGGCCAGCCTGGTTTACAAAGTGAGCTCAAAGCCACCCTAAACTGTATATTGAGACCCTGTCTCAAAGAAGACTTTTTTTTTTTTTTTTTTTTTTTCTGTTTTTTCTTTTTCATTGTCATAAGTTTCAGGCAAGAGGATCATTTGAGCCCAGGAGTTTGAGGACAGCCTAAGTATCAATTCAAGACTACCTCAAAAGCAAATCAGTGGCATTCAGTATCTTTACAATACAATGCTATCTATCTAGTTCAGAACTTCTCTTTTTTAGGATCAGACTCAGGGCCATGCACATGCTGCGCAAGCACTTTACCACTCAGCCATACTCCTAGCATCCCCTTGCCCCTTAAATGTTTATAGGCAGTATTATAGGCCAAAAATCAAAAGCCACACAAAGTCATAAGCTTATGAATAAACATACAAAATTGGTATATAGTATATCCATAAAATGGAATATTATTTAGCAATAAAAGGTAATGGAAGGACCAGGGGGGATAGCTCCATGACACAGTGTGTTCCTGGCAAGTGCAAGGTCGAGAGTTGGAATCCCTGTCCCACAAAAAAAAAAAAAAAAAAAAAAAAAGTAAAAGTAATGAAAGGTTGGGCATCGTGGTGCTCACCCATAATCACAGCATTTGGAAGGCTGAGGCAGGGGGAACATTGTGAATTTGAGACCAGCCTCACTACAAAGTAAGCTCAAGGCCATCCTGAACTGCATAGTGAAACCCTGTCTCAAAAAGAAAAACAAAAAGAACAGGGCCTGGCAGGATGGCTCAGGGCCTGGCAGGATGGCTCAGTGGTCTAAAGCGCCTGCTTGGGAAAGCTTGGGTAGCTTCGAGGACCACGGTTCGATCCCCGGCACCACATGCTGCGCCAGCCCTGCCCTTGGGGTGGGCTGAGCCAGCCATAAAAATGAATGAATAAACAAAGGTTCTGAAACAAGAAAAAAAATAAATAAATAAAATAAAATTCTTAAAAAAAAAAACAAAAACAAAAAGAACAGTAAGCAGGCCAGGGAGATAGCTCAGTAGAATAAGCGCTTGCCTGGCAGGCGCAGGGTCCTGAGTTCAATCCCTGGTACCACAAAAAAAAAAAAAAACCAGTAAGCATACTGTCCACTCACATTGCATATTGAGGTCTGTAGATCATGCCATATGGCATGAGACCTATGATCTCATCATAGGTCTCAGTGTAGGTTTGTGTTCTCCCTGAGGGAAAAAATGAAAGGTTCCTTTTGTTTTCTTCTCTTGCTCCTCATTATCAGTGTTTGAGAAAGGGGTTGATAATTAATTTCTTCTAAATTTTAGCCAAATATGGGCCAGCCAGATAGTTCAGTGGACTAAAGCACCTACTTCAGCTGAGCACAATGTCTGGGGTTCAATCCCCAGCATGCAGTGCAGGCCCCACCCCCAGGGTGCACTAAGAGGGTGATTGAGACTGGGTGTGGTGGTGTGTGCCTGTAATCCCAGTGCTTGGGAGGCTGAAAATAGGATCATTATGAGTCTGATCTATGTAGTGAGATTCTATAGACTCTGTACTACATACATACATATATACATACATACATACATACATACATACATACATACATACATTTTAGCCAAATGTAAATGAAAGATTTTTTTTGTTTTTTGTCTTTTTTTGAGACAGGGTCTCACTATGCAGTTCAGGCTGGCCTTGAGCCCACTTTTGTAGCCCCGGCCCGGCTCATGGCCCTATTTTTCTTTTTTTTGTCTTTTTGAGACAGGGTCTTGCTATGCAGTAGAGGCTGGTCTCGAACTCGCATCAATCCTCCTGCCTCAGCCTCCCAAGTGCTGAGATTACAGGCGTGTGCCACCACGCCCGGCTAAATGAAGGTTTTATAATCAGTCCAAGAGCAGTTTTTGAGCTGGACTTGGTGGTGGATGCCTATAGTCTCAGCACTCAGGAGGCTGAGGCAAGAGGATCACTGGAAATTCAAGGCCAGCTTGGGTTACCAAATGAATTCAAAACCAGTCCGAATTGCATAGTGAGAGCCTGTCTTAAAAAGAAAAATAGGAGCTGGGCATGGTGGCTCACGCCTGTAATCCCAGCACTTGGGAGGCTGAGGCAGGAGGATTGGTGCAAGTTCGAGACCAGCCTGGGCTACAAAAGTGAGCTCAGGACCAGCCTCTACTGCATAGCTAGACCCTGTCTCAAAAAGACAAAAAAAAAAGAAAAGAAAAATAGGGCCATGAGCCGGGCTGGGGCTACAAAAGTGGGCTCAAGGCCAGCCTGAACTGCATAGTGAGACCCTGTCTAAAAAAGACAAAAAGAAAAGAAAAGAGAAAAGAAAAGAAAAACAGGGCTGGCCAGATAAGGCTAAAAAACAGGAGGATAAGTACAAATTGGAGCTTGTAGTGAGACCTTGTATCAACATTTTTTAAAAAGTCCAGTTTCTTTTTGTTTTTTTTTTTTTGTTTTGTTTTTGTGGGACCAGGGTTCAAACTCACGACCTTGCACTTGCCCAGCAGGCACTTGTGCCTCGGAGCTATCTCCCCAGCCCCAAGTCCAGTTTCTTTAGTTCATTTTCTATTAAAAAATCTTTAAAGCAAATGCATATGGGCTGCTTCAAAGTCCAAATACTATAAGAAGATAGCTATGCATTAGAATCTGTCTGCAAGCACTGATCAATGGGAGAATTCAGATTCTTTAGACTTTGAGAGGCTCTAGAGTATAGCTTGTTTCATTTTTGGTAGGTGTTAGTGTGTTAGGTATTTGTAAGGTTTTTAGACATGTTTTTGGTCAAAATAAATTCTTTCTTTTTTCACTACAGTGTAAAGCCAGCACTAGTGGGCATCGATCTTCATGTTCATTCTGCAAGTGTCCAAAGGAAGGTGAGCAGAAGTTACAGTTTTTATCTCATGCACTGCATATAACAGACTTATTTCATTGGCTTTCACAAATTGATATTCTAAAATACAAATTAATTTTTAAAACTTACTAAAAACGCAGTTCTTTGTTTGGTTTGGTTTGGTCTGTTTTTTGTCTCAATAGCTTAACATTGGATGACAATTGCTTTTTCTAAACTAAAGCCTTAGTATTTTTTTTTTCAATTTTTTTATTGTTTAAATTTTTTTTATAAGATTTATTTATTTTAGAATTTTTTATTTTTATTTTATTTTTTTTTTGTTTCAGAATCTTTGTTTGTTTATTCACTCATTTTTATGGCCGGCTCAACCCACCCCGAGGGCAGGGCTGGCGCAGCATGTGGTGCTGGGGATCGAACCGTGGTCCCTGAAGCCGCCCAAGCTTCCCCAAGCAGGCGCTTTAGACCACTTAGCCATCCCGCCAGGCCCTAAAGCCTTAGTATTTATATTTAATTGCAGTGTGGGCACTACATCTATAAAAGATTCACCATCAGTGTACTAAAGGAAGCAGTTAAAGTTATAGGTGCTTTATATTGAAGTGGCTAAGTGGACTGCTGGCCTGAATCAGTACTGTTGTTATTTAGAACATATGTAAGGTGCCCGGCATGGTGTCACATGACTGTAGTCCTAGCACTTAACAGGCTAAGGCAGAAGAATCATGAATTTGAATCCAGCCTGGACTATATACGGAGTTCAGAGCCAATCTGGAAGGAGACCTTGCTTTTAAAAAAAAAAAAAAGTCAGGTGCAGTGTTGCATACCTGTAACTTCAACACTGGGGAGGCTGAGGAAGGATGATTACTGAGAGTTTGTCAAGGTGGTTTACCTGTACTCCTGAGCTAAGTCTCTGGCCCTACACATACTTTCTTCTTTGAAGTTATTGTAACTCCCTTGCTGGGTGTAGTAGTGCATGACTGTAATCCTAGCACTTGAAGCAGAGGCAAGAGGATCTTTGTGAGTTTATAAATAGTAAGCTCAAGGCCAGCCTAAACTATATAGCAAGACCCTGTCTCAAAAAGATCAAACCAAAAAAAGAGAAAGAATCCTTTGCTATATATTGTTCTTAGTAAGAAATTCAGAATCTTCAATAGAAATACTACAAATAAGTGGAAATATAAACATGAGAAAATAATTCAGATGGGCAATTATGTATATTATTATAAAGAATAAACCTACCAACTTTTCAAGCACTTAAATTTTTAATATTTTGACTCAAAATGTATATACATTCATGAGGTGCAATGTGATAATTTAATTCACATATACAATGTATAAGCACTTAAATTTTTTAAATTTTATTTATTTTCTTGTTTCACTTTCGTTTGTTTGTTTGTTTGTTTATTTTTATGGCCGGCTCAGCCTGCCCTGAGGGCAGGGCTGGCGTAGCATGTGGTGCAGGGGGTTGAACTGCTGTCACTGCAGCCACCCAATCTTTCCTAAGCAGGCGCTTTAGACCACTGAGCCATCCTGCTGGGCCCCAAGCACTTAAAATTTTTCAGAAACCCTGTGGGCAAATATCTTTGAAGAGTTTATCAAAGGCATCTATTACAGTAGTCCTCTGTCAAGAATTATTATATTTATGCCTGCTTTTTATATTATCCCTAAAGAAGGCAAGGATATAACGTTAAAATACTGTTCAGTGCTGCCGGGCGTGGTGGCTCACGCCTGTAATCCCAGCACTTGGGAGGCTGAGGCAGGAGGATCGGTGCGAGTTCGAGACCAGCCTGGGCTACAAAAGTGAGCGCAGGACCAGCCTCAACTGCATAGCGAGACCCTGTCTCAAAAAGACAAAAAAAAAAAAAAAAAAAAAAAAAAACTGTTCAGTGCTGAAGGGACCTGTTCTGGGATTAGAATTTATTTTCTACAGTTTCTCAGCTAGGCTTTTAGCCACTAATGAAAACTGTACTCAGTAATAAAGGGAAGCCAGGCATGGCACACACCAATAATCCCAGTATGCTGAGGAAGGACAATCACTACAAGTTTAGGTCAGCCTAGAGTACATAAGGCAAGTGTTCTGAAAATCATTTGGAGGAGTTTCTGTATGTTTTGAAAACTAAATTACCATGTGAGATTTTGAGTCTTTTGGGTCACTTCAGATTAAAGTTGTGTTTTTTCCCTCTAGGACTTCTTGGGATCAGCGAGATAGCTCAGCAGACTAAAGCACCAGCTTAGGCAAGATCAGGGACCATAGTTCAATTCCCTATACCAGCCCTGCCTCCAGGGTGGGCTGAGACAGCCACAGAGTCTGGGCATAGTGGTAGTTGCCTGTAATCCCAACACTGAGGAGGCTGAAAACAGGAGGATCACTATTAGTGCAAGCTGCTTAGTGAAACCCTGTAACAACCAAATGCATTTTTTTTCCAAATGCATTTTTAAAGAAGGACTTCTTTTTTTCTTTTTTTTTTTTTTTTTTTTTTTTTTTTTTTTTTTTTGTCTTTTTGAGACAGGGTCTCACTGTGCAGTTGAGGCTAGCCTTGAGCTCACTTTTGTAGCCCAGGCTGGTCTCGAACTCGCACCAATCCTCCTGCCTCAGCCTCCCGAGTGCTGGGATTACAGGTGTGCACCACCACGCCCGGCAAAGAAGGACTTCTTAAGCTTTTTTAGCAAATGAGTGAATGTATTATCAAAACTTGGGTACTTTACCACTAAGGGAGCCTGGAAATATATAAAACAGATATTCACTAGTCACCTGTCAATAGCAGTTAGTTACTCCAACTAGGTAATCCTTATAGTCCTCTTCCCATCAAATGTCTCTTTTTATTATATGTGCTACCAAAAGCAAATGTGTCTTTGCAAGCCAAGTTGTTTCTAGTAGTCCCTCTTAAAATGCAATGGCAGAAATGTGCCCCTAAGTAGTCAAATTGTCCTTCCATAAAAGAAAATTTGGAAGGGGGGTTGAAACAGGGTTTTATTGTATAGTAGAGGCTGGTCTTGAACTTGATATGTAGGCCAGGGTGGCCTTGAACTCATGTTGTTTTTCTTGCCTGCCTCAGCCTCCCAAATACTGGGATTATAGTCATGCACTACCATTCCTAGTCATATAAGGAAATTTTAAATAGATCATTTGTGTTTTGAAGGACATCTGTTCATTATAATTATGTGTCTGGAAAGGTAAACTTACTCCTAGCTCCCTTGGAGAAAAATGACCTGTGGTCTCAGAATTTCAGACAGTTATTATTGCCGAATAAAGGGGGCTGGGGAGATAGCTCCGAGGCACAAGTGCCTGCTGGGCAAGTGCAAGGTCGTGAGTTCGAACCCTGGTCCCACCAAAAATAAAAATAAAAATAAAAAAAATTATTGCCAAATAAGGAAGGTTCCTATATATATATATGTTCAGGATGTGTTTCTGCCAAGACTTTATTTATTAAGTGCTACATCTTGGATATAATGTTGTTCCCTAAATCTGTTCTCATTGATTATTGGTCAAATACAGGGTGTCATGATAATTTTTGCTATATTTGAGTGTTTTAGTTACTTTTCTATCGTTGCTGGGACAAATACCCAACACTCAAAATGAAGGAAGGAAAAGTTTATTTAGCTCACAGTTACTGGAGGTTTCAGTCCATATTCGGCTGGCTCCAAGGCTGAGTGGCACATGGCAGACAGCATCAGTTCATGGTGGCAGAACAGCAACAATATGGCAACTATGGGACAGAGGCAACGGAACAACCAGGGGAACAGAGTAACAGCTCCGGTCTGTCTCTCTGTCTCTCCTTATGTTACATTCAGGCTCTCTTCCTCAGCCTATCTGCCTTAGGCTACACCTGTAATAATCCCAGGGATCATGGATCAAGTCTCAAACTTTTTTTTTTTTTTTTTGTCACTTTAAGACAGGGTGTCACTGTAAAGTTCAGGCTGGCCTTGAGCCCACTTTTGTAGCCCAGGCTGGTCTCAAACTCGCAGTCAAACTCTAGATCAGTACTAAATCACATAATCCCAGTGACTCATGAGTTAAGTCTCAATCTATAGAAGTCCCTACCCTCATGATGCATGAGGCTTTGGGGGGACAACTAGACATGAACCATAACATTGAGCATTTGCTAAGTGAAGATTAAATTAAAAAAAAAAAAAAAAAGATTAAATTTTTTAAATGCTCGTATAGTTTCTTCTGTGAACTGTTTCATGTGATAGCTCTTTAACTTTTTCCCAGACATTTTCAGAGGATGTTTTTGTAGGTATTTCTGACACAGTATTAAAACATTCCAGTCTTGGGGCTGGGGATTTGACTTAACAGTAGAATGCTTGCCTAGCAAGCTGGAAGCCCTGGGTTCAGTCCTCGGCACCAAAAAAAGAATAAAACCTCCTGTAAAAAACAGTTCCATCAAAAAAATGAAAAAAGACCAAAAACAAACAAGGTAACAGCGCGCACAACCTTTGGGCCCAGCAGGATGGCTCTGTGGTCTAAAGCGCCTGCAGGAAGCTGCAGGGACCATGGTTCAATCCCCAGCACCACATGCTGCACCAGCCTTGCCCTCAGGGCAGGCTGAGCCAGCCATAAAAATAAATAAAGTTCTGAAACAAAAATGAATGAATGAATGAATGAATGAATGAATGAATGAATGAATAAATAAAATATTCCAGTCTTGAGTATATAGAAGCAAGTAAGAGGGAATCAAAGTAATAATATTTTTTGATATAACCTTCTAAGGCAGTGGTTCTCAACCATTCTAATGCCGTGACCCTGCAATACAGTGACCCCAAACCAAAAAATAATTTCAGTGGCTACTTCAAAACTGTAATTTTGCTACAGTTATGATTCAGAATGGCTTTAGGCCCTGTGTTTTGGTCATTCGACCCCTGATGGGGTCGCAACCCACAGGTTGAGAACCACTGTGTAAGGATTCTCTTTCTCTTTCTCTTCCACTACTAACAGAGGTCAAGCAAGAATTAGTAACCTACCCTCAGCCTCAGAAAACATCATTACCAGCATCTTTGGAAAAACAACCTAGCCAGTCCCCAAGGCCAGCGGATAAAGAATTTGAATCTAGAAAACAGGAAGAAGGACAAGACCCACGTTTGGGACACCAAAAGAGAGAAACAGAACGATATCTGCCTCATTCTCGAAGGGAAGGGCTGCCTTTCCGAAGAGAACGAGAGAAGGAGTCGTGGTCTGGAGAGACACGCCAGGATGGAGAAAGCAAAAGTAAGTGGTTTGTCAGGGCATGGCCAGGCTGTGACCACTACATCTGCAGCAGAGATGGCCCAGATTGTGGCAAAGAGCCAGTCATTTTGCCATATCTCAGAAAGCCTGTACTACCTGCTTATAGAAAGAAACCATTGCTTTCTGTTAGCCTTACTATACTAGTTGAAGAAACCTATACTTTGCAGCTAGCAAACTGATATACAAATGCAAGAAGACATGATTTTTAGACTTCTCAATACTAGTGAAATGGGGCCGATGAGATGGCTCAGCAGTCTAAAGTGCCAGCTTAGGCAACCACAGGGACCATGGTTCGATCCTCAGCACCACATGCTATGCCAGCCCCATCCCCAGGGCAGGCTGAGCCAGCCATTTGTGTGTGTGTGTGTGTGTGTGTGTGTGTGTGTGTGTGTGTGTGTGTGTGTGTATTTATTGAAGAAAAAAAGTAGAAAGTATTTGCTAGCATTTCCTTTTTGAACTAGCCTGGCTTGAGCAGAATAGTATCCAAAATTCATAATGACCATGAGAACAAGGCTTGAT
The DNA here is from genome assembly GCA_004027025.1 of Myocastor coypus. Lineage (NCBI taxonomy): Eukaryota > Metazoa > Chordata > Mammalia > Rodentia > Myocastoridae > Myocastor > Myocastor coypus. The sequence goes on along the minus strand of PVJA010051234.1, from coordinate 1,692 downwards.
AGTGTGAACCAATAATCCCAGTACTCTGAGAGGATAAGGCAAAAGGATCACAAATTCAGACCCAGCCCACTCAGTTTAATGAGATTCTGTCTCAAAAAACAGCTGGGTGTGGTGGCAGGCACATGTAATCCCAGCACATGGGAGGCTGAGGCAGGAGGTTCAGTGCAAGTTCAAGGCCAGTGTGGGCTACAAAAGTGAGCTCAAGGCCCACCTGTACTGCATAGTAAGACCCTGTCTCAAAAAGACAAAAATAAATAAATAAATAAAAAAGCTGAGAATGTAGCTTACTGTGAAATCCCTAGGACTAGGGTCAGAAGAGGAACCACTGGGCTCTTGGGACTTCATATTTTCCTCTTTCTCTTTCTCTTTGCTTCTTTCTTGTTTTGTGCTTGGTTTACTCAGCAATCATGCTAAAACGCATCTATCGTTCCACTCCACCTGAGGTGATAGTGGAAGTACTGGAGCCCTATGTCCACCTTACTACTGCCAATGTTCGTATCATCAAGAACAGAACTGGCCCTATGGGCCACACCTATGGCTTCATAGACCTTGATTCCCATGCGGTGAGTGAGTTTCTTCTCCTTGTAATGGGCCAGAGCAATGTTAGCAAACCTGTAGCCTGAATGCCACAGCACTATTTTTTCTTAACTAAAACTTCAATATCCAGTTTTAATTGCTATGTTGGCACTTTGCATAAATGAGTTTTGGGTTTTAGTTTGGGTACTTCTCTCTAAAAGGTTCACCATCGGGCCTGGCAGGATGGCTCAGTGGTCTAAAGCACCTACTTAGGAAAGCTTAGGTGGCTGCAGGGATCACGGTTCGATCCCTGACACCACATGCTGTGCCAGCCCTGCCCTCAGGACAGGCTGAGCCGGCCATTAAAAAATAAATAAATAAACAAACAAACAAAAGTTCTGAAACAAGAGAAAAAAATTAAAAACAAAAATTTTTTTTTTTTAAATAAAAAAGGAGGGGCTGGGGAGATAGCTCCGAGGCACAAATGCCTGCTGGGCAAGTGCAAGGTCGTGAGTTCGAACCCCGGTCCCAAAAAAAATAAATAAATAAAAAATAAAAAATAAAAATAAAAAAGGAGGGGCCTGGTGGGATGGCTCAGTGGTCTAAAGCGCCTGCTTGGGGAAACTTGGGTGGCTGCAGGGACTGCGGTTCAATCTCCGGCACCACATGCTGCACCAGCCCTGCCCTCGGGGCGGGCTGAGCCGGCCATAAAAAATGAGTGAATAAACAAACAAAGATTCTGAAACAAGAAAAAAATAATAAATAAAATAAAAAATTCCTTAAAAAAAATTAAATTAAATTAAATTAAAATAAAAAAGGAAAAAAAATAAAAATGAAAAAGGTTCACAATCACTGGTCTAGGGACATCTCTAGATTTGAGTTTCCAAAATTTTAACTCTTCATTAAGAGTTTTCCTGTCTTAGCTGGCTGTGGTGACGCACGCCTGTAATCCCAGCACTTGGGAGGCTGAGGCAGGTGGATCGGTGTGAGTTTGAGACCAGCCTGGGCTACAAAAGTGAGCTCAAGGCCAGCCTGAACTGCATAGTGAGACCGTGTCTCAAAAAGACAAAAAAAAAAAAATAAAAATAAAAAATAAAAGTACACCTTGACCTATGTTTTATGTGGGTTTGTTTTTTTTTTGCCTAGCATACAGACTAATCTGCATATATGATAACA
>PVJA010051233.1:0-12927 GCA_004027025.1 Myocastor coypus | reverse complement strand
AAAAAAAAAAAAAAAAGACTAAAATAAAATGCTTTTGTTTACTTAACAGGTTTGCTGCATTCACTGAAATAAGGGAAGGAAAAAAGAGAAAACAGGAAAAAAACAAATTAAGAGAAGACAGAGCAAGGCAAAAGGATAAAAGAAGCCAACTACTAGGCTGTGTCCTCAAAGCTACTTCTGATTTCTCTCAATCCTCATAACCCTGGGAGGTAAGCACTGAAATCCTTCTGCTACACAAGTTCACATGGAAGGTGGACAGAGGTAAAGTAACCAATGTGTATGTCAAGTTTTATGCATGAGTAATAAAAGATCCTTCTTAAATCAGCAACACAAGGCTGATGATAAAGGAAAACACATTTGGAAATGAGGTAATGCTAACGGACAAAAGTAGACTCCTAATTATATGATGATAACCGATTAACCTACCATCGATGTATTTATATATAGACACATATCTAAAGAAATTAAACTCAAGATAGATCCTAATTTTTTTAAAAGTACATTCGCAGAGACAAATTGCCCAAAATAAAGCATGCTTGTCAACTGTCCCTAGTTTTATGAAACTAGAAGTAAAATACATCAGATGTACATAAATGTAAATTACTAAGTGCAAATAATAAACAAAAATAAAGAATAAACCAAAGGCTAACTAAAATAAACTTCTGAGAAGACCTTTAAGAGGAAAAGTGCCCATTATAATCTTGGACTCAAGGTACCTAGGTCAAATAAAAAGGTTAGAAAAGGGCTGAGAAGAAAAGGAAGAACAAAGAAAAAGAAAGTCATGGTAGCTGTAGTGTCAAAAATAGAGTAAGACGGGGCGTGGTGGCGCATGCCTGTAATCCCAGCACTTGGGAGGCTTCGGCAGGAGGATCAGTGCGAGTTCAAGACCAGCTTGGGCTATAAAAGTGAGCTCAAGGCTTGCCTGAACTGCATAGCAAGACTCTGTCTAAAAAAAGACAAAAAAGAAAAAGGAAAAAAATAGAGTCAGACCAACACTAGCCGGGCGTGGTGGCTCACACCTGTAATCCCAGCACTTGGGAGGCTGAGGCAGGAGGACTGGTGTGAGTTCGAGACCAGCCTGGGCTACAAAAGTGAGCTCAAGGCCAGCCTGAACTGCATAGCAAGACCCTGTCTCAAAAAGACAAAAGAAAAAAAAAAAAAGAGTCAGACCAACACTGTGTTTGAGAATATCTATAATAATATTTGTAGCTTTTTTAAAAATGGGAATCACGACCTAGTAACCTACCAACAGAACAAAAAGGAGATAAATGAAGTCCTAAAATGTAGCACTGAGTTACAAGGCAAATGACCAAATATGCACCCACCCTAGTGACACCTGAGGATTCCATACAGATTAGAAACACCAGGATAGGAAGACTTGCTCAGGAACACACAGAGCATCTTCTGTTTAACAATATGCCAAACAATGCTATACACTAATGCACAAATGTATAGTAAAACCATGGGAAATCACAAGAATTATAAAACACCAATCTCAGGGCAGATATTAACTAGAAGACTTGCGGAAAGGTAAAATGAGTTTCCTTACCTGAACATAACAATATAAAATAACTTCCCAGACATATACAAAAGATGCGTATAGTTTATTTGAAAGAGTAAAAATGAAGTCATCAGATTATAGTATCTTAAACTGCTTTACATTCTTGATTTAAAAATGGACCTATGGGGGCCCAGCGGGATGACTCAGTGGTCTAAAGCGCCTGTTTGGGAAAGCTTGGGCGGCTTCAGGGACCTCAGTTCGATCCCCGGCACCACATGCTGTGCCAGCCCTGCCCTTGGGGCGGGCTGAGCCGGCCATAAAAATGAGTGAACAAACAAATAAAGGTTCTGAAACAAGAAAAAAATAAATAAATAGAATAAAAAGTTTAAAAAAAAATGGACCTACGAAGGCCAACGATTTATCTCCATAGTAGCGTATTATAGTTGTCTAGCTTATATAAAGCTCTGGTTCTGAGTTCCAGCACAGAAAGGAAATAAAAAATAAAAATTAAAGAAAATTTTAAAAGCCTAACTGGTCCCATAAAAGAAAGCAGAATTTACCCTTTTGAAGGCAGCTGCTGAAGATGGTACAGTGTCTGGCACGGAATACCCTGAAGCCACCTACAGGCCACTGTGACCAAGAAGTTACTACTGCACGAGAAACGGTGGTAGTTATTTGCTGAGGGCTTCATTATTTCTAGAAATCTCCTTAAAAGCAAGCTGAAGTACTTGGTCTTCCTCCATAAGCAGGTGAGCACCAGTCAACCCTGTGGCCTCACTGCTTCCGAGTCCCCATCCACATCTTTAGCAGGTCTCGTACCTCAGTTACTTTACACTTATTGTTGGGACAAAATATCTGACACAAAACTAAGGAAGGAAAGATTTATTTAGCTCAGTTTGTAGAGATTTCAGTCCATAATCAGCTGGCTCCAAGGCAGAGTGGCACATGGCAAAGGGCAGCAATTCATGGTGGTAGAAAACACCAAAATCAAAAAGGGAGGACCAGCAGCAGCAGTAGCACAGTGGCAGAGGCAAACCTCTCTCCCTTCCTTATATTGCACTCAAGGTATGGCACTCACACCCATACTCTCAGCAGCTCTCACACCCACAATGCCAACATTAGATCATCAATTAATCAGAACCTCTAAAAGTCTGCCCCATGACTACATGGAGGCTTTGAGGGGACAGCTAGATACAAACCATCCCCAGACCACTTCCCATCATCCCATGACAAGAAACAGCAGCAATACCTGATGCTTTCAAGGTTGTGCCTGAGGCTCACTATGAAGGCTTCTTACGTAGGACACCTAGCTCAAAAGGTCACCCACAGTGACAGCCACTCTGGAGAAAAGAAGGCCAAGGTGCATCAAGAGAAGAAATAGCAGACTATGAGCTATAGAAACAGGCACACCCTGGTGTAAGAACTCAAAAGAAGAAAATAAATTAATGTTTTTTTGGTTTTGTTTTTGTTTTTTTTTTGTCTTTTTGAGACAGGGTCTTGCTATGCAGTTCAGGCTGGCCTTGAGCTCACTTTTGTAGCCCAGGCTGGTCTCGAACTCACACCAATCCTCCTGCCTCAACCTCCCAAGTGCTGGGATTACAGGTGTGCGCCACCACGCCCGGCAATTAATTAATTTTGGGAGGATACCAGGAATCAAACTCAGGACCTTGTGTTTTCTGCATCTTCAACCCCTATAAATTTTTTTAGAATAGTGACTTAAATACAAAACGCATTTGAAAGAGTTAAAAATAAGGCTTATTGAAAGTGTTACTGTTTAATTATTTGACCAATCTTACATGCCTATATTAATCTAAACAGATTTGATGAGGAAAATATGTAACACAACCATTGTTAAATTTTTGTTGGGGCCCAGCAGGATGGCTCAGTGGTCTAAAGCGCCTGCTTAGGAAAGCTTGAGTAGCTTCAGGGACTGCAGTTGGATCCCCAGCACCACATGCTGTGCCAGCCCTGCCCTCAGGGCAGGCTGAGCCGGCCATGAAAATAAAATAAACAAACAAAGTTCTGAAACAAGAAAAATAAATAAATACATTTTTAAAAAAATCTTTTTGTTGTTCCGAAATTCTGTACTATATATACTCTTGCTTGTTACTCTTTTTCTATCTGCTATTTTTCTGCTATTTTTATTCTTTAAAATAAAATTTTAAGCCGGGCGTGGTGGCGCACGTCTGTAATCCCAGCACTCGGGAGGCTGAGGCAGGAGGATTGATGCGAGTTCGAGACCAGCCTGGGCTACAAAAGTGAGCTCAAGGCCAGCCTGAACTGCATAGCGAGACCCTGTCTCAAAAAGACAAAAAAATAAATAAATAAATAAAATAAAATAAAATAAAATTTTAAATATATATACATATTTTTTTTTTTAAAGAAACAGGCACAAAAGAGTTGAGAGAAGAAAATAGGTTTACAGAGGTACTTAAGACAAACTCCCGTTCTGAGCCTAATAAAGACTGTTTAGCTTAAAATATTCAGGCACAAGCAGTTAAATTCTTCCAATCTAGTTTGTTATTCCTTGCTTTCCTCACTGTAAAGGAACTGAAGTTTTTAACTAGAGAAACTAAGTAAATTAAAATGCAAAATAGGGGCCCGGCGGGATGGCTCAGTGGCTTAAGGGCCTGCTTGGGAAAGCTTGGGCTGCCTCAGGGACCTTGGTTCGATCCCAGCACCACATGCTGCGCCAGCCCTGCCCTCAGGGTGGGCTGAGCTGGCCATGAAAATGAGTGAATAAACAAAGGTTCTGAAACAAGAAAAAAAAGTAATAATAAATAAAATAAAATAATCTAAAAAAAAAAAAAATGCAAAATACACACTGCTCCTAATGGTCACCACAGCTCCTTTCCAGATACAGTCAGGCGTTGAAAAAATAATATGAACTTCAAGCAGAAGATCACCTAAAGTATAGTGCCTGAGGTAAGACGATGGACTCTGGTGAGGTTTAGGGCTCATGCCTGAAGGATGCCTGCAAATTCAAGGCCAGCTTGAACAACTCAGAAAGATCATGTTTCAAAATGAAAAATTAAGAAGGGCTGGAGATGCATTTCTATGGCAGAGTAACACTGGGCTCAACCCTCAGTATGGGAGGATTACTTAGAAACCCACCACAACTCAAGAAGTCACTTAAGGCTACCCTCATGCCTCAGTTTCCTCATCTGTAAAACAATTAAATCACACCTCTGGAAAGATTGAGATGAGAACAACACCTGAGCACAAATTACTGTACATGTGTTACCTATTATTTTTACCCCGAAAATTATTTATTTAGAAAAATAGAAAACCAGACCTCCTGTGCAAGGAATATGTTGCCTAAGTACTTTCTGTATCAAATAGACAGAAAGCCAAGACAGAGAAAAACAGGCAGCTTTTTACCTCTAGACCAACCAACTGTTAAGCTAGCAAGAAAATGTTTTCTTTTTTTTTTTTGTCTTTTTGAGACAGGGTCTCACTATGCAGTTCAGGCTGGCCTTGAGCTCACTTTTGTAGCCCAGGCTGGTCTCGAACTCGCACCGATCCTCCTGCCTCAGCCTCCCGGGTGCTGGGGTTGCAGGCGTGAGCCACCACGCCCGGCAAGAAAATGTTTTCTTGTTTTTTGTCCTAATAACATTTCTCATTATAACATCTCCAACATGCATTTAACGTATAAGTGCAAATATGCACACACCTGGGCTAATCCAAGGTAAAACATTTTATTTCGTGGCTCCCTGGTGACCTGGAAAAATTCCAATTCATGTTGGAAAACCTGGCTCCCCGTCCAGGCGAAGTCCCCTCTTTGCTCCCCTCTTTTCTACCCACTCTGCAGTGCTCCTGCATGTCCCATTGGTTTCCACAGCTGTTCTGAGGACACCGCATGCTAGCACCTCTGCCTTCTTCCACTCATGACACCATACTATATTTGTTCACACACTTCCTGTGAGCCTTGAACCCTATGAGATCACAAACTACTTAAACTATTTCTGAATTCCCAGGGCTTTGGTAGGCACTAAATGCATGAATAAAAGTGCTTGGGAGGCTGAAAATAGGAAGATCACTACAAGTCTGATCTGTGTAGTGAGACCCTGTAGACCCTATATACTAAATACATTTTTTAAAAAAATAATAAATACATGAATAAATACATCAATGACAGGCGCAGGGGCTGGGGGCTCAATTCCTAGGCTGCTGTGATGGTGCTGGCCTCGCCCCTGAGGCACAATGAGATAGCAACTGAGACTGGGCATGGTGGCCGAAGTCCCCAGTGCCGTAGTGACTATGGAGTCATGTGCTTTAATCAACTGAGCTACCTGGCAAGCCCCTGCGGGAGGCTGTAAACAAACAGATCACTAAAGGTCCAGTCTACTCTGAACACCCTGTAGACCTGTCTCAGTTACTCTTCTCTCCTTGATGAGACAAATATCTGACACCCAAAATGAAGGAAGGAAGCTTATTTAGCTCAGTTACTGGAGGTTTCAGTCCATATCCCACAGGCTCCAAGGCAGACTGGCACATAGCAGAGGGCAGCAGTTCATGGCAGCAGAACGGCAAGAGAGCCTGTCTCTCTTATATTCAGACTCTCAGCCTCAGGCTGGGTATAACACTCATACCCATAATCCCAGCCTTGGATCACCTGTAATCCCAGTGGATCATGAGTTCATCTCAACCTCTAGAAGTCCCCAGCCCGACTCCATGAGGCTTTGGGGGGACAACTAGACACAAACCATAACAAGACCCTTCCCTAAAATTAAAAAATACAGAAATATATGTATATACATGTCAATGAATGAATCAATGACCCTACTTTCTGTTACAAAGCAACTACCTTCACAAACTGTCAATATCTATATTTGGAGGTAAGTTTTTTGTTTGTTTGCTTTTCGGGCTTTGAGTTTTTTGTTGTTGTTGTTGTTCTGTTTTGTTTTTGTCTTTTTGAGACAGGGTCTTGCTATGCAGTTCAGGCCGGCCTTGAGCTCACTTTTATAGCCCAGGCTGGTCTTGGAACTCATATCAATGCTCCTGCCTCAGACTCCCAAGTGCTGGGATTATAGGCATGCGCTACCACACCAGGCTTGGAGGTAAGTTTTTGAAAAGGGTTATGTATCTTGAATTCTAATAGCACATTAATTAATCACACTTAATCATCCTTCAAAATGAGAAACCCTGGTAGTATATAAATAAATGTAGTCCAGTAATAACAGACACTGAAACTTTTATTAGGAACGGCACATTAAAATGTGAGAAAAATGGAAGCGCTTTGAAAACTTTCAAACTAAAAACAAGCCAGGGCTGGGGAGATAGCTCAGTAGAATAAGCACTTGCCCGGCACATACAAGGACTCTGAGTTCAATCCCTAGTTCGGGGGGGGGGGGGGGGGGGGTATATATGGAAGATAAAATACTTAACATTTATAGCTCTTTTTTCAAGAGACTAATCAAAAGTCAGATGACATTATATATCCTATTGAGGTGGATAAATCTAGACTAAACCACATATTTTTTTTTCTTTTTTCAGAACTTTTGTTTATTTTTATGGCTGGCTCAGCCTGCCCTGAAGACAGGGCTGGCTGGAGCAGCATGTGGTGCTGGGGATCGAACCATGGTCTCTGCAGCCACCCAAGCTTTCCTAAGCAGGCGCTTTAGACCACTAAGCCATCATGCCAGCCCTAAACCACATATTTAATCAATTGCACACAGTGTTCCTGTAGTATGGTCTTCTAAAATAGTGGGTCAAAGGTAAAACTGGGCTAGTTTTTAGAAATGTAACACTTCTTATTCATTTCTGGTATGTACTGAGAGGGCTCCACCATAAAGTACTAAGTGATAGAGCCGGGTCAGTTAGGTTAGAACCCTGTCTCTGTAGCTCCAAAACAGTGATGTGAAGCTGGTGGGGCTCTCAGTGATAAAGGTCCACCAAGATGCACGTGCCACAGTCTTACCACCACTGCCAGGAAGACAGGCCAGCAGCCTCAGCACCTGCCTAGTCAAGCAGGAGTACTTGCAGAGCTGGCCTCCAAGACAGAGTGTGGTGGCCCACACCTATAATCCCAGCACTGGGGAGGCTGAAACAGGAGGATCACTACAAACCCTAAGCTGCATAGTGACACCCTGTACCAAATACATAAAATGAAAGAAAAAAAAGAGTAAACCTATCTCATCTACAAGTCAATATTCCTATTAGCATTTAAACCAAAATGTTGAAAAATCAAACTTCTTAAAAACAGTTTCCTAACAGAGTACCTGGCAGTTTCCACTCCCCTTACTTCCCGTGTGCTCCCTCTCCTGCTCCTGCTACCAGACCAGCAGCTCTTAGCAAAGTCACCAGTAACAGCAGGACACTCAGGGACTGTCCTCTGCTATGAGTTCTCCACAGTACTCACCGTGTGCCTCCACGGGGATCTCTATGCCAGGCATCCTCTGACTTTCAAGCCGCTCCTACCCCTTACAGATCAGGCTCCTCTCCTAATGCCATCCAGGCTTCCGCTGACTTTATAATTCCTTAGTCCCTTTCCAGGTGAGCGCTCTCAGGCCCATGCTTTCCACTGTCACCTCTACAATGGCAGCATCCACCAAAATTCTGAGCTCTAACCCAGTGGGTCAACACAAGTCACAAAGGCACCTCCATACAAAGGCTTCCAAAACTAAAGTCATGGTCTCCCTATAGTCAAAACCTAGTTCTCCCTCAGTAAGTCCCAGTCAATGGACACCACAGAGTCAAAAAAAAAAAAAAAGGCCAGTCCTCACTGAACACCTCATCCCCTCTCCTGATATACCACTTATTACGCATGTCCAACCATTTTACATCTAAAATCTCTACTTTCTCAGCATTTCAAGATCAAAGGAGCTAATATATTATAGTTATTTGAAAACAGAAAGAAAACCCTTCAACCTGAACATCAGTATTCATTAAACTGAAATTTGGGTCACGTGGACCACGTCACCTTTACGTATTCACATGATAGACACGAGATATTCCTCTGTATGCAGCTGGCATTCAGTACATGTGTGCAGTGAGTTATTTCTACTGGCTTCATACATATCCAACTGAAATATTCATGGACTTTTATTTCTCAATTCTTGTCATCACTTTCTATTTCCTAAAACCTGAGAATTTTAAGTTAAATCTCTACAACCCCAAAACTGTACAGATGTTTGATAATTATGACACTGCTTATTTAACACTAGGAAAGCCTGTCCATCTTACCTAATATACCTGAAGAAAGTCTAAAGTTCATCTTCAAGTCCAAATCTTACATTGATTCTCACTTCCCAACTGTTCCTGGGGGGGAAAAAAACTTAGGTATTCCAGATCTATGTAACCTTTAGGTTCCCTGAAGGCAGACAGCATTAAGAAGTTCTTTATCTCACTTATCTTTCAATGGAGCTGGAATGACAGGACAAAGACTCTGGTATTTAGAAAAACTATCTTTGGGCTGGCCATAGTGGTACACACCTGTAATCACAGGAGGTCAAGGCCAACCTGTTCTGTCACATAATGAGTTCAAGGCCTACTGAGACCCAGACTGTCTCAAACAAAAAAAAAAGCAAAAACAAAAACCCACCTGTCTTTGCTGAAATTCTTCAGTTAAGTACATTTAATTACAGCCTCAGAGAACATAACTTATCTAATAAAATTTTACCCCATCAATTAAAATTTTTTCTAGATTTCTATCTAATCATAATTCTCACCATAACCACTAATGCAATACCTTTCCTTTGTTGCAGGCAGCAAGACTTGTAATCATTTATCCACAGGGCACCAAGCAGACCACGGCTCACTTCAATATTCCTACACCCTAGCAGGTGCTTGAAACTCAGGTTAAAATGCTGTAGCTGAGGGGCCAAGGAGATAGCTTCGAGGCACAAGTGCTGCCTGGCAAGTGCAAGGTCGTGAGTTTGAAGGAGGAGGGGTGCTGTAGCTGAGGGATTAACTAAAAATAATGCACTAGTCATTTAACTAAAATGAGACAGCAAGGTCGTACTTAAGCAAATCAAATAATTTTGAGGCTTTAAGAGCTGTGACTCCACTTCATCCCCAAGCCAGAGAATGACCGACCTGACTTACATACGTACTTTTTGTGCACCCTTCATTCTTCCCTTTGCCCCTCTTCCTTCAAAGAGGACATCTTAGATTCACAGAGTTATGTTAGCTTCGGGTCATTCAGTTCTAATACCTTATAAACCCACTAACTGTGCCATAAGGACAGAAGACTTGTCACCCTTGACTCTTAAGTCCAACAGATCACCCCATGCCACAGAAGTAACTTATTTGGAGGAAGAGAAAAACCAGGGAATGCCTCAACAGCAGATGCACACTGCAAGACTCAAGCAGCCCACCCCATCTCTGCGTGTGAGATCCGTTCAGCTTCCACAATGCTAACCATTCCTGCCTAAAAACCTGGCATTCTCAAAAGCAACTAAGGAACGAGAAACAACTCCTCAGAATCAATCTGAGAGAAGGGCATGGTGGCTCATGCCTGTAATCCCAGCACTCGGGAGGCTGAGGCAGGACGATTGGTATGAGTTCGAGACCAGCCTGGGCTACAAAAGTGAGCTCAAGGCCAGCCTCAACTGCATAACGAGACCCTGTTTCAAAAAGACAAAAAAAAAAAAAGAATCAATCTGGGGATACAAAATGGGCTGCAATAATGGGGGGGGGGGGTTGGCACCTTCGACCTACAGGTATCTCCAGGCCACCCAGAACAAAATCCTCCGTGACAACTTATTCAGCCAGCCACCAAGGAAAGGCTGCGTACCGCAGCGGTCAGATGGAAGAGCTCTGGATTGACACTGGCCTCTCTGAACCTCACCTTCTCTCCTCTTACTAGCTAGATCTGGGGCAAGCTAACGAATCCACACTGCAGTTTCTCCCGCTGTAAAAATGGGACCACACCATCCTACAGGGCTCATAACAGTGCAAAGATACTGCGCATAAGGCTCTTAGAACACAGCGCGTGGCGTATCATGAAGGCTCAATTAATGTCAGCTATTTGTCTTATTCAACTATAAACGCTCTCACAAAGCCTGATTATCGCCTCTCTAGCTGCCGTATAATTTTCCTGACGTTGTTGTACTTTATTTCGACGGGGCTTTATATACAATAGCTCGGAGCACGTTTTCTAGAATGAGATCGGGCGAGCAGATTCGAGCTGCGTCTCGGGGTCTTCCTCTGGGACACCGGCCTGATAGCACCGACCCCCTTCCGCAGAGCGCCCGGCGCACGCCCCCTGCGACACGCTACAGTGTGAGGAAGACGCGCCGCGGAAAAGTGATCCCGTAACTCTCAACCCCACCAGCCCAGGGCTACCCAGCCCACACACCCAAATTTCCCCCTGTACCCGGCGGCCACACAGACGCCCGCGCCTCCAGCCGGGTTTTCCACAGTCGCCCAGCACGGCTTCCTCCCACGGACGCCGCAGCCCCGCTCTGAGTGAACGCCCCCGGCTGCCTCCGTGGGCGCTGCACGACCTCCCAGCCGCCCACCGCCTCATCCCCGCGCCACAGGCCGCCCCCGTCGGGGCCCCGCGCCACAGGCCGCCCGCGGGCCCATCCGGGTCTCACGCGAGACCCCGCCGCCCACCCGGCCGCGCGCTCCCACCACAGGCGCCGCACTCACCGCCACGCCGGGGCCGCGGCTTCTCCGCCCACACGGGCCTGGCGGTGCCCCAGAACATTCACACTGGGCGTCGCCTTCTGAGGACCCCGGCGCAGCCGCCTCGGCCACTCTGAGCGCGGAGGGACAGCCGCTAACCGAGCCGTGCGTTCCTAGTGCAGCCCGGCCGCGGTGACAACGGCCGCGTCGCCACCCTGCGCCGGCGGAGCAGCTTCTGTAGCAGTGAGCCTGAGCTGCGCACCCCGGCGGCGTTCGTTGCATATGCAAAGAGGCCGCCGCCAATTGGCCCGCGGGCGGTGGCGCGTGCAGGGCCGGGCCTATCGTAAGCCGGCCGGGAGAGCGGCGCTGGCGGCCGGGGCGGGGCGGGGTTACTATGGGTCACTCTGCGGAGCCGCCACCGTCGGACTTCGCCGCCGCTGCTGCCGCGGGGTGGGAACGGTGGGCGGGGCAAGCGGAGGGCAGAGACCAGGATGGGGCGGGTGAAGCGGTCGCTGCGGGAGGAAAGAGGGATGCCCCCCAAGAACCACAAATGCACCTTTATTGCTGCAGTCTGTACCTCAGTATAGATCCCGGGATGATCCGCATATCCTTGTTACTTCTTCCTAGCTGAAATTCATTATGTCATTTCGCCCAGTTTTCTGTTAACTCTTGAAAAATAAAAAAGCAGAGGAGGCTCCGAAGCTCAAAGCACTCCTGTTACTATTTCTCTAACATGGGCTTCAGATAACCCGGCATAGACGCGTTTTTCTCTAAACACCCCCCTAAATGTGCTCAAGATGCCCTAAGCTTCCTATTTATTTTCAAATGATAAAGTTTACCCCAACGGACTAGTTTGGAGCAGGGCTTTGAGTCACACACCTGTAATCCCAGCACTTTGGGAGGCTCAGTTTGGAGGATCACCACTGGTTTGAAGTCATCCTGGGATATAGAGTAAGACCCTGTCTCAAACAAAAGAAAAGAAAAAGGAATAATTTTGAAAGCACAAATGATTTAACAGCCCTAGAAATCTAAAAAGGTGTATGTTTATTTTTTAGGTTTTCCCATTATGTCCCTTCTGGGGCGCCTTCACAAGGAAAAAAGGCAAACCACACACACACACACACACACACACACACACACTACAGGGCAAAACACAAATATGAAGGGGGAGGGTAAGCATGAAGACTCATTATCCTAGCAATAGGATTGGGCCCTCCTTACTCTTCATTTTCCTTTTCCACCTCCTCCTCCACCATCACTCCAGTGTTTACTCGGTTTGGGAACTTTTTCCTAAGTAGGTCAAAGGTTGCACTGTTTAGCCGCACCTAAGGCTAAAGCAGGGACTTATTTCCCAAGAGAAATTCAACCTCGGGAAGCTGCCAGAACTTGAATGAGGTGGAGCCTGGATAAACCTGGTGAGCAAAAAAGAAAACTAATCTGAGGCCGCGGGGCATTTCCCTCTCTAAGAGGTGATAGCCTGACACTGGCAGCCTGTTACTTCTCTGATAGGAAAACTAGACCTAAACCTTTCTTTCCCCCGTCCCTCAAAAATAAGGTTAAAGCAGGTAAAAGCAGGTGGTGAGAAATGAAATTGATTAAAGTACATTCTGTGCCTTTTCTCATTGACATCGTCGTCATCATCATCATCATCTTCGACTATGCTGGACCCCTTGATTGGATCTGCAGTGCCACAATAAGGAAATGAAGGGCCAAAAGATGAGTACAATTCCCGCAGAATCCTTCATTGTCGGGAGCTGGGGAGATGGCTCCGAGGCACAAGTGCCTGCTGGGCAAGTGCAAGGTTGTGAGTTTGAACCCCAGTCCCACAAAAAAAAAAAAAAAAAAAAAAAAAA
>PVJA010051232.1:0-12925 GCA_004027025.1 Myocastor coypus | reverse complement strand
TTTTTTTTTTTTTTTTTTTTTTTTTTTCCCAGTAAATTGACTCCTTTTAAAATTCAATTTGAGAACCAGGTGTGGTGGTATACACCTGTAATACCAGCATTTGGGAGACTGAGACAGGAGGATCAGTGTGAGTTTGAGAGCAGCCTGGGCTACAAAAGTAAGCTCAAGACTAGCCTGAACTCCACAGCAAAACCCTATCTCAAAAATAGGAAAGAAAGGAAAAAAAAAAAAAAAACTTACCTGAAGGAGGTTACAGGCCGGTATTGAACCAGGCCAGCTGATTGCTGTCACCAGGTGGCAGCCCATTCAGGAGGTCTTGGACATGCCCCATATCCAGCAGCCCACCCGGCAGGTAGTCAGCATCAGGGTGGTGGCCCCATTTCATGCTACATCTTGAGGTCCATGCCCAAGGCCGCCAGAGTGCAAAGAGCGGTAGCTGGGGTCATCCTGGCAATATCCAAGGGGCTCTCCCCGGGCGCGGATGTCAAGTCCAAGGTCAGCCATCTCATTCCAGGCCATGGGCTCTGTCCAGAAGAGGGAGCTAGTGAGCTCCACGGAGAGCCGCTTCCTGTAGTCCTGCGGCTTGTCCTCCTGACACCCGGAAGAGCACAGCTGCCAGTCGGTGGCCACGCCCTCATTCCAAGAGTGTAGCAGCTCCCGCAGGGGTGCGGTGACCCCCTCCGCCTCTGTGGCCTCTGCGGCCTCCTTGTCCTGAGAGAGCTCAAAGAGGACCCCTGCCTGCAGTTACTCTTGGGACTTTCTCGATGGGAGAATAGAGCCCTGCGTGAACAACGGAATGGTGTTGAGTCCTCGGACGACAAGCCGGTTGTACACCTCCCCTGCGAGGACATGCAAGGCGCCTCTACAACCTTCACCTGTTTCTTCCATGCAGACCCCTCCACAAATTGCTGCTGCGTCCCACCCACTGACATGCAGTGCAGGGTGTCCTGATGCGTGCGCACAGTTGGACCAGGTGTGGGACAGCACCCTGCTCTCACAGAGGCGCAAGGTTTGCTGGACAGAGGGCAAGACTGCGAAGAACCAATCCGACCACAGCCTTAATCAGCGGCCGGTGTAATGGCGGGTTGCAGAAGTTTCACTACCCCTGGAAGGCCATAGTGAAGGCGAACAGCATTCTGGGGTAATCTCTGCTTCCTGGTGTCGGCTGGTTAGATGGCGCAGAGCGCAAATGGCCGGCTCAGTGATGTCCTCCCTGTCCCCAGCACGCAGCGCAATGCGCACCAGAGCCTCTATGCCGCCCACCTGGCACCCAATCATCTTACTTTTATCATTATTACAAGTGAGGTTAGAAAGAATTCCAGCAGCCCAAGTGGCCACATTGATGTTACTGGAGCCCAACAGCCGGACTAGAGTTCCTAGAAGACCTTCCATGCCTTCCTGCTTAGTTGAGGGGTCGGAGAGATTCCTCAATGTCTGAAGACAGTTCTGGATGAGACTCTGGCTTGGGTCTGTCAAGTGCAGTCCTAACGCCTGCATTCCGCCAGCTCCCATGATGGCTGGCTTGTTCTGGAGCAGATGGATGGACAGCACCTTCGGCACCCTGCTTGTGGGCCACGGTAGTTTCTCACAGGTGTAGGTCCTCATTGTGTTCATTAAACCCTGGACTCCACCACTGGCCAGAATAATCAGCTTGCTTTCTTGATTGCCATAAGCCAAAATCTGAAGGCCGTCTGTTGTAAGAGCCAAGAATTTGACATTCGTTTGGTTGAGCAATGCCACCATCTTCTGTAGGCTGCCAGCTAAACGCACTGTCATTTTAGCTCCTTCTTAGTGTAATAAGAGGTTGTGAAGTGCTGCGATAGTGTAGAACAACACTGAATCCACTAGCAAGCCCAGCATTTTCTTTCACAAGTGCAGAAATGCCACCAGACTTGAAGAGGGCCAGCAAGCCCTCGTGGTGGTGGGAGAGGTTGCTTAAAGTCCCGCTGGTACAGCGCGCAGTCTCCATGTCACTGGGGTTGTGCAAGGTGTGTACCATAGCAGACACCATTTGAGGAGAGTGCATGATGCCATATCTGGAGTCCTCTTTCTTAGAGAGCTGGTGCACCATCACTGTAACCTTGGTTTTTTAAAATTAATTAATTAATTAATTAATTAATTAATGTTATGGCCAGCTCAGATTGCCCTGGAGGTGGGGCTGGAGCAGCATGTGGTGCTGGGGATTGAACTGTGGTCCCTAAAGTTGCCCAAGCTTGCCCAACCAGGCTGCTGAGCTATCTCGCCGGCCCCACCGCAGCTTTGTTGATCACCACCTGGTCCTCATCATTGAGCAGCTTTGTGAGTTCAGGGATGGCATTCGTGGCAAGTTCTGCATCATCCTGGTAGTTAATCAGGTTTCACCACGTGTGTCAGCATTTGGGAGGGCCCAGCCAGGCGCTGGATATTGGTGGGGTGCGCAGCACTGGACTGCCTGGATGGGATCTGCATGCCCTTGTCCAGTGTCTCAGGGAACATGGCAGCTCATATGCACTGTGTGCACATCGTTGCGTACTGGCTGTCGATGTCGGCTACTTGCTGCTGCATAGAGGACTGTGAGAACCCCTGTTCCCACTCATTCAGGACCTGGGAGGTGTCCACATCCTCCTCCTCCTCAGGCTTGCCTTTGCCACTCAGAGAAGGTGCGGTGGTAGCGGCTCCAGAGTGGATTCCAGAGTCCAGGTGTGACTGCCCCTGCCAGTAACTGGCAGCTGCCTTCCTGTCTGGCTCCATGGCCGTGTCCAGCTCTATCAAGTCAGCTTGAGTAGCTATGGTCCTCGTAGGCCTTGCAAAGCAGCGGCACCTCACTTCAGTTACCCTCAGGGACAGGCATCTTGTCTCGGGCCGGTACCAGGCTGGGCAGCTGCAGATGAGAGAGAGGGTGGTGCTGCTTGCAGAGCTGCCTGTCATGGTGACCGCAGCTGAGCATGGTAGCCACAGATGGAGAGGCTCCATGAATTTATTTAACAGAAGTAACTTCTGATAAATAATTTGCAAGATATACTTTTTTTTTTGTTTGTTTGTTTTTGGTATTTTTGAGACAAGGTCCACTTGTGCAGTTTAGACTGGCTTTGAGCTCACTTTTGTAGCCCAGGCTGGTCTCGAACTCTCACTGATCCTCCTGGCTCAGCCTCCCAAGTGCTGGGGATTACAGGTATGCACCACCACGCCCGGCTCCACAAGATGCATTTTATGTTTCTTTTCTCTTTCTTTCTGTCTTTCTTTCTTTCTTTCTTTCTTTCTTTCTTTCTTTCTTTCTTTCTTTCTTTGTTTTTGCAGAACCAGGGATCAAACTCAGGACCTTGCACTTGCCAGGCAGACACTTGTGCCCTTGAGCTATGTCCCTGGCCCTATACTTTTATGTTTAAGTGGGTTTTCTTTCTAAAGTAATGTCATTGAGTCAGAGATAGCTCAGCTGACTGAACAGTTGCTTAGGCAAGAGCAGGAAATGGGGTTCAATCCTGACCTCCCAGGGCTGGGGAGGATGAAAAAAGGAGAATCGCTACAAGTTTGAGCTGCACAGGGAGACCCTATACCAAATACATAAAAATGAAGGGGTAAAAAAAAAAGTAACATCCTTATTATGTGTTTAAGGACCTTAGGAAGCTGGGGTTTTGGGGGACAAGGTTTGTGTTTTGAATTTACTGCTTTTTAATTTTCTTTTTCTGCTGCTGCTGCTGATTTTAATTAAAAGTCAATTTTTGTCTCCTTTCTACCTAATCTATCTTTCCTGGCCCAGCTCCATGTAAGCACATTATTAAGCTTTTGGAAGAGGAAAACACAGACATGATAAACTCGTTCTGCTCCAAGCACTGAGGATTTTATTGTGTTTTCCTCTCATCTCCCCTATACACCTGTGTAGGAAATAAATCAAATTATGATTTCTATGGTTTGAATATATTTTGCTCCTCAAGGCTTCCTCTGTTGAAATTTAATTCTCTTTTTTGAGGCATTAGGAAGATGAACACCTATGTCCTTAAGCACATAATAAGCCAGAGTTCTTTCTTTTCTTCTTTTGGTAATTTAGGACAGGGTCTCACTACACAGATCAGATTCATAGTGATCCTCCTGTTTTCAGCTTCACAAACTCGGAGATTATAGGAGCACTGCCAAAGTCCAGTCTCAGTTGCCATCTCACCTGGCCCCCTGGGGGCGGGGCTGGCACAGCATACAGGGGATCGAACCCCAGTGGCTGCACCTGTCTAAGCAGGCCCTTTGGTCTGCTAAGCTATCTGGCTGCTCTGAGCCCTTTTTACTTGTAAATGAACCATTTCCCCACCAACTAGACCATATCTTTTTTACTCTTTTAATGGGCTTTTCTGTATAAGTGGGATATGGCTCTGTCACTATGAATTAGACATCATCTTTGTGGCAAGCAGGATGACAGAAATCTTCAGGTAGTTCAAGAATCCAAGTGGGTGCTCAAAGAAGTGGAGAAAGCCAGAAAGGCCAAGCCTTTGTTGGCCAGCCAGACTCAGGGGAGCTCATACTCCAAAGTCTGGCAGCCAGGGATAGAGTTACAGAAGGTTTTCTAGAATTTAAGGCTGGGAAATGGAGAACTAAACAAAGACAATTACTTGATGATAAGAGGTTGACAACTTCAGTCCTCTGATGAGCCTCAGACAGCCAAGGCATCAAGCCAAGGGCGAGGGAAGAGGAGGAGGCACTGCGCACTGGAGAGTGAAGTCTGTACAGGAGGGAGGAGGAGGGGTGAGGTAGCAGAGTTGTGAAATCACTTCATTATCACATCAAAATGTAGTCCGTGGGGAGGGCCAGGGGAGGAGGGGTGTGCTCCTTCCCAGGGCCAAAACTGCTGCGATCTGACAAGGCAGAGGATCAGGGAACTGAGCCCCAAAGTGGGCCACATTTCTGCCCCTTCCCTTGCTTTGATGGCCTTTCAAGTGCAGCCCCATAGGGCATTGCTAGTGGCCAGTAGACTGGAATCCATGCCAATCTGTACCAGTGGCAGATGAACTGTTGGCTCAGAGCCTGGCTTTGGAGAAAATCCGTTAAGGATTGGAGCAGGCAAAGCCCGAAGAGCTGTAGGAGAAAATTTAAGATTAATGGCCTGAGGAGCATGCATCCTGAGGTCCTGTTGTCCTAGAAGATTTCCCACCAGTCTTTAGATTGGTGTGACTCTGCTGCATGGTCATGGAGGCTTTGTGTAGCCTGACAAGAGGGTTCCTCAACTGTTAACATAAGAGCCTTCTGCTAGGAAAACCCAGGTGCCCCCCTCTTTTTCTCAGCACTTTGGAAGGGCACGTGCTGTTAGAAAATTGATTGCTAGACTGGGTGTGGTGGGGCACATCTATAACTCCAGCGCTTGGGAGGCTGAAAACAGGAGGATCACTGTGAATACAAGCTGTGTAGCGAAACCGTATAGATCCTGTACTAAATACAAGAAAAGAAAATTGATTTCTTGCTTCTTTCTTTCTTTTTTCTTTTTTTTTACAGGACTAGGAGTTGAACTCAGGTCTTTACACTTGCCAGTCAAATGCTTATTCTACTGAGCTATTCCCCCCACTACTTTTTTTTTTTTTTTGTGGAACTGGGGATTGAACTTGGGTCCTTGCACTTGCCAGGCCAAAAAAAAAAAAAAAAAAAAAAAAATTGATTTCTATTGTAAGTCAGTGAATTACAGATAGATTCTAGGCCACCAGTTATTTCTTAGACTTTATTTATTTATTTATTTATTTATTTATATTATGGCCAGGGCAGGGGATTTAGCTCTGCTGCACAAGGATTTTTGTTTCCCATAGCTGACTGGTGTATTCTTGGATCCCAAGTTCCATCATTCTGAGAAGGGCAGACTATTCTATTCTGACAACTGCGGCTCCTGGATGGAGGCCTACTATAATTCGGGCCCAGTTTTTAGCTAGCCCTGGTAGTGATTTCCTCAGCCCAAACTTTTGGATAGGCCGCAAGCAGGTCTAGAGGGTGAACTTCTTTAGATCTGGAGTATATAGTCTCTGTTCTTTCTCATGGGACTGTTACTGACATAATCGGACACTTTTGACTGTTGAGAGCCTGGCCGGCCCCTCAGGTATCTGAGCTCTGAATTTGGTCAGCAGGGCTTTCTCCAAGAGGAGTACAGGGCGGTCAAGCAGGTAGAAAAGCAGTGGTGGGGTGAGGTAGGGAGAGAGCCTGTCTTGGTGGCAGGCAGAGAGGCTGCCATGCTCATAGTTGGGGGAGGGGGGATACAGGTGGAGAAGGGAGTAAAGTCAGTGACAGAGCTGAAGGAGCAGGCTGACAGGTGGCGCTGGGCCAGTGGGCCAGGTGACAGCCTAGCAGGAGATGCTGGGACTGGTGGGAGTGGGCTGTAGCCACACCTGGTGCAGGCGGTGCCAGTAGAGGCATGAGAGTGCAGGACAGAGGCAGGAGGTGTTCTTCTGGGCTCTATGGAATGATTTTCTCTTCTCAGGATCTTCAGCCCTTCGTGGGCTATAAAATCTGACTGTACGCCTTCCTACTGATGCACAATTAGACCCATGGTGAGAGAGTCTGGGCACTCTCCAGCCAGGACTCCGTATAAGGAAACCGGTTGGTCTGGGCCGGTTGACGAATGGCAATTTTTCAGACTTCATGAACCATTCGAGTTCTTTTAGGAGACCACCCCATGTTGAACTTGGGCTAATCTACGAATGGAGGTGCATTCCATGAAGGATGGAATGTGTCCCTAGAGGAGACCACTTAAAACACCCACCTGGCTGCATCCCTCTCAGGAACTTCGGAGCATCCTAGCTAAGGTGGAGTGGCCAGAGCTCCACAGAATGGCAAGTTAGGGCCCAATCAGACTCCACGGTCTTGGCTTTCTTTGCCTGCCGTAGAGCCCCAGAGATGAGCTATGGAGGACAAGAGCCAGTTACTCCCTCACACATTTGGCCATTCAGAGGTTAAAACATTCATCCCCCTTTGGAGAATTCCCGTCTGGTATCTCAACCCTGAGACTTCGAGGTGATCAGATTCTCCTTTGGTCCAATGGGACAGGCCCAGGTGGGTTCCAGTTGGGCCCTGGGGCCTTACCTTATCCTGAAATCCCTGTAAAGCTTTGTCCACCTCTCCTCCTGAGTCTGATTGGGATGTGCAGGTACAGCCATCAGTCACCCTTGCTCGGTGAGGGAAGAACTGACAAATGGGCGCAGTGGTATGTCACCTCAGCTTGTGGGGGAGGGCCCCCCACGGGTGCCCCTGACCCTAAGCCAGTGGTTCAGAGGGTCAGTATCTCAGCCAGCGCACCAACTGTTGTGGAAAACAATAATAACAGAAATCTTCAGGAGGCATAAGAAAATGAGAAGTGGAGAAAAGTTGGTCCCTTATTGGCCAGCTAGGCCCAGAGAAGTTCTTACTCCAAGTGTGAGGGCCAGGGACAGAAGTCTCACAGAATTTAAGGCAGGAAAAAAAATGAGCTAGACAGTCACTTCCAGGTGAGAGCTCTACCACTTTGACCCTCTGGTCTGTGTTAGTCACATAAGGGGTCAAATCAAAGGCAAAGGAAGAGGAGAAGGGACTGCAGGTTAGAGAGGGAGGTCCCAGGTGGGCGGGGAGGGAGGAGTGAGATAACAGAGTTGGGAAACTGCTTCATTATCACATCCAAGCTTAGCGTGTGTGGACTGTGCTCCTTGTGGGCAGGAACTGCTGTGGTCCAACAAGGCAGAGGACCGGGCAACTGAATCCTGAAGTGCGGCACTTCTCTGCGTCACACTACTGGTGCTTAGGTGGAGGACCTCTGGGATAAGACAAGGTCGTTAGAACGCCCCCCACCCCCACCGTGGTTAAAACCCGGACACTTCCTCAGCAGACCCAAGGACAATCAGGCATTTCTGTCTCCTGTCATGTGATGCTGTCCTCACTGCCTTGTGACTGTGCCAGCAAGAAAGACTTACCTAGGTGTGTTTCCCTGATCTTGACCCTCCGGAATTACTACCAGCTTTTGGGTCCTAAAGAGTCTTTCCAGGGGCCTTAAAGATGGCTCAGTGGTCTAAACCACCTGCTTAAGAAAGCTTAAGCAACCACAGGGACCTAGGTTTGATCCCTGGTACCACATACTGCACCAGCCCCACATGCAGGGTAGGCTGAGCCGACCATGAAAAAAAAGATTTTTTTTGTAGATTCTTGGTGTCCTGAACAAAGAATTGGGCAAGACATGTGGAAAAGGCAGTGAGAACTTACTTCTTTTTTTTTTTTTTTTTTTTGTCTTTTTGAGACAGGGTGTCCCTGTGCAGTTCAGACCAACCTTGCACTCACTTCTGTAGCCCAGGCTGGTCTTGAACTTTCACTGATCCTCCTGCCTCAGCCGCCCAAGTGCTGGGATTACAGACGTGTGCTACCATGCCCAGCATGGGACTTACTTTTTTTTTTTTTTTTAATTTTTAAAATTTTATTTATTATTTTTATTCTTGTTTCAGAACCTTTGTTTGTTTATTCACTCACTTTTATGGTCAGCTCAGCCCGCCCCGAGGGCAGGGCTGGCGCAGCATGTGGTGCCTAGGATCGAACCGCGGTCCCTGAAGCCAACCAAGCTTCCCCAAGCAGGCGCTTTAGACCACTGAGCCATCCCGCCGGGCCCCGGGACTTACTTTTATTGGTAATACAAAACAAATGCATTCTACAGCCTGAGCAAAAGCTGGTGAAAAGGCTCTCAGGGACTCCTGGGGTAATGGCAGGGGTCCTTTCCATACCCAGTTCCAGAGCTGCTTCTTCGTGCCAGTAAGGCCTTTGGGATGGTTATCCTATCAGGAACTCACTTGGCCTAGATAGAGGGGAGTGAATCTCCCAGCCTGAATGGTACGAGGGACAAGTTCATGTTCTCTAGAACCAGAGAATGGATTTTATGAGGAAACAGAAGTTAAGAGTGGCATATATTTTTTCAGGGAAATAAAGCTCCTTTCCTCGAGATGGGCAAAAGGGGGACCTGAATGGGTTGCCCTGGAATCTGTGGTTTTGGGGACTTATGGGACAAAACCATGCAGTGAGGCAGGTTTAAGTTGGAAACTGTGGGAACTCGCTAGGTGGGCATGAGGCAGGACAAAACTATGGTCAACCAATGAGATTACCAGCACCATTGTCAGGTAAAATTGATTAAATCCAGGACCAAATGAGGAAGCAAATTGTGTAGCCAGCTGGCATGAATAAGGAGCAGGGTCTCTTACTGGGGGTTGGGTTAATAACTCCTTTTGACTCTTTCAAGGTGATTGATACTTATTTAGAATATCAGTCCCTGGTGCCCATCCCTAGGGAGGTATGCAGCTGCGTAACTGTCTCCTGGAGGGCTTAACGCGGGCTGATTATAATATTTCTATCTAATTTAGCTGCCTACAACAGCTTGATACCAGATTTAAAATGTCCTATCAGAGGCCAGTTTGCTTTTGTGTCCACTATAAATGAAGAATTGAAAACGGCACTGTTGTGTTTAATCCTAGTGATGGCGAGGAATGAAGCGCTCAACCTGAAAGGTACCTGGGGCGGGCTTCTGCTCCGTAAAACTGAAGAATGAATTTTAGGGACAACAGAGGTGAACAGCAGGATATTTACTGAGGGAAAGAAAACTTCTTTGGTTGCCAAGGAATCTAGGTTTTTATGGGGACGTTTATAGAACAAATCCACCAAGTGAGGCAGGGAAACAGGGGAGCTCTCACATGAGGTGGGACAAAACTATGGTCCACCAATGTGATTAATTGCTCAGGTTTTTTTTTTTTTTTTTGCGGGACCAAGGTTCGAACTTACGACCTTGTATTTGTGCCATGAAGCTATCTCCCTAGTCCCTGTTCAGGTAAAACTGATGAAATCAGAATCAAATGGGGAGTGAGTCATATAGCAAATGGGCCTGAATAGGGGGGGGGGCGTGTTCCTGTAGGAATTGGGCCAGTAACTCTGGCCTCTTCAAGGTGACGGATAGCTATTTAGAATATCAACCCCCAATGCCCATCCCTCGGGAGGGACATGGTTGCACTTGTTTACTCTTTGTCTTGAGGTCTGTCTGGCCAGCAGCAGGAGAATCTGTCTCTCCCCCAGTTATAAGGCCTTTTCTTCCGTATTGTCCTCTTCATGGGCTAGCCCTGTCTGACTACCTATAGTGTTTGGATCTACCTTAGCTGCCTACCACACTAGTACAGGGTTGGGACCTGCGTAGTCATGCTAAATTCTGTGTTCTGTGTCTCCTTCATAAATAAACCATGCCCATTTGCTCAACTAGTTTTGCCCCACCCTAATCTCCTACCTTAGAACCATGAGCTAAAATAACATTCTTTTTCTTATACTGTAGCTGGCCTCAGTTGTTTAATTATAGCAATAAAAAGCTGGCTAATACAGTTATCTAAAACCCATAACAAGTGCTGGTGATATAGCACGGTGATAAAGCATTTTGTGTATTTCAATCCCTAACACCTCATAAACATACACACACATGTAAAATCCCAAAAGTAATTTCAATTAAAATTACATGCTGTTATGCATATGCTATATATATATTATATATTTGGGACTGAAGAAAGCTTGAGACCTATAACAAACCCTCCCAAACCAGTTTTGCCAGCACAGCACCAGTTGTTTGTGTCCTTATACCTCCTCCACCCAGTGTTACTCTCTAACTTAAGGCTGGCCTAGCCAAGGTCACTGTGACTTCCTGACTGCCAAACTAATAGGCTCTCTTCAGTCCCCAATATAACTGCTTTCTGCAGCACTGAATATTCCGCCTCTTAACACTCTTGTCCCTCCACTTCTGGAACAATAATCAAAGAACGAAATAGCAGCAGTTCAACTTAAAGATCTTAACTGGTTTTATTTTCATTCTAAAATTGAGCAGCAGTTTATTCCAAAATGGAATAAGTGTTCAGACAGTCTGAACAGAAGAGGCTGCTCTTATGGACAGAGAAAAGCTGGAAAAAGGAGAAACTAATAACAAGCTGGTTGTTCATTTCACAGCTACTGACCTCGTGGCTGGGGGCAGTAGGGAAACAAAGCGAAAAATAACTGATGGGTGAATGCCGGACTCCCTTCAGGTTACTTTTACAGGGATTACAAATGTGTATATTAGGTTTTATGGGTGGCAGTGGCAGTAAGCAGCAGGGTAGCAGAAATAAAGAAGGGGTGGGGTGGAGAGGGACTTTATTACCACTGAGGACACAGAGAGGATCATGGGTAGGGAGATGGCAGATCCTCTGACCTGAGACAGGGAGGATGAGACTCTGTGGACTTTTCTGCTAGGGGTAGAGTTTGAGGGGCAGGTTCAGCAGCACACAAGGAGCTGATTAGAGGCTCCCGTGTGTGGGCCGGAAAGGGAAAAGGGAGCTGTATCCAGGGCTGGAGTAGGGGAGAAGGAGGAAGTGGTCACTGGGAAGACAAGCTGCTGTTTTGGAGATTCAGCCATGTTGGATCAGGGCCAGGACCACTTAGTAGTCTGTCCTCGGGCTACAACCTACGAGTAAGGATGAAAGCCCAGGAAACATTATCACTGTGCAACTGGCCTGACGGAGAAAATGCGGTGGTTACCTCGCCCTTCTGTTGGGAAGTCAGATGGAAACTTACTTAGGTTTGGTCAAGTGGAGCCTCAGCGTAAGTGGCTCCATGTTGAGTTAGTCTCCCTCCAAAATCCGTATGTCGAGATGTAACTCTCCGAGTGTGGGCTCTGTAATAGGAAGTGGGGCTGTGGGGAGGTAACAAAGTCAGGAGGGCCGAATCCTCTGAAATATTATTAGTGTTTTTATGAAAGAGGCCAGAGAGAGCCTGGCTGCCCCTTTATTCTCCCCTTCTACTAAGTGTGGATGCCTTGAAGGTGCTATTTTGAGGAAATAGGCCTTCAGCAGACGCTGAATCTGCTGGAATCTTGACTGTGGACTGCTCATCCTCCAGAACTGTGAGAAACAAGCTTCTGCTGTGTATAAATTACTAAATCTGAAAATTCTCTTATAGCAGCAGGGAGGAAACAAGGCACCCATAACCAGGCACAAATGCATCCCATATTGCAAATAATTCTGAGGCCTGTAACCCTCCCCTCTAATATCCACTGTTACTGGCTTGGATCAGTTCTCCCCATCCCCAAGGATCTTTGAGGGTTTATGATTAAGACTAGGACAGAGGGTGGAGCTAGTGGGGTTTTGGTTTGCATTTAAGAAATGTAAATATAGCCAGGAAACAAATTGTAACCAAGAACGAATTACTCCACTTGTAAGAAAATTAAGCTTGAAGCCAGGCGTGGTGGCGCATGCCTGTAATCCCAGCACTCGGGAGGCTGAGGCAGGAGGATTGGTGCAAGTTCGAGACCAGCGTGGGCTACAAAGGTGAGCGCAAGGCTAGCCTGAACTGCATAGCGAGACCTTGTCTCAAAAAGACAAAATAAAAAAAAAAAGAAAATTAAGTTAGTACTAAAAGTCATAGTATTGTTTCTGAAAATGGAAAGTGTTATATAAAGAAAGTCTCTATTACCTGAGCTATTACAGATTACATATGTTTATTTATTTGTTTGTTTGTTTGTTTGTTTATTTCGCATGTGTGTGGTACCAGGGATTGAACTCAGGATCTTGTGCTTGCCAGGCAAGTGCTTATTCAACTGAGCTATCTCCCCAGCCCCAATTACAGATTTTTAAATGAAGGTTATTTTTATTTTCTTCCCAAATAATCAAGAATGTAAAGAATTTATTTATTTAGTTAGTTAGTTGTCAAGACTGGGAACCTTGCATTTGCCAGGTAGGCACTTGTGCCATGGAGCTATCTCTCTGGTCCCAAGATTTTAAATAATTTATTACTGGCTTTGTTGTTGTTGTTGTTGTTGTTGCTGTTTTTTGGCAGGACTGGGTTTGAACTCATGACCTTGCACTTGCCAGGCAGGCACTTGTGCCATGGAGCTATCACCCCAGCCCCCATCTTCCCAGCCCCCATCTTTTTTTAAAAATGTATTTAGTACAGGGTCTATAGGGTCTCACTACACAGATCA
>PVJA010051231.1:0-12924 GCA_004027025.1 Myocastor coypus | reverse complement strand
ATTTTTTTTTTTTTGGGCTTTTTGAGACAGGGTCTCACTGTGCAGTTCAGGCTGGCTTTGAGCTCACTTTTGTAGCCCAGGCTGGTCTCGAACTCGCAGCGATCCTCCTGCCTCAGCCTCCCAAGTGCTGGGATTACAGGCGTGAGCCACCACGCCCGGCTATTTTTTTTTTTTTTTTTTTTTTCTTGTGTTTTTGAGACAGGGTCTTGCTATGCCATTTAGGCTAGCCTTGAATTCACTTTTGAGCTCAGGCTGGTCTCAAACTCACACTAATCCTTCTGCCTCAGCCTCCTAAGTACTGGGATTATAGGCATGCGCCACCACGCTGGGCAACTTTTTAGATATATTTGAGGGCGCATTCACCTGAAAGTATTGAATTTTCTTGTATAAGAACCCATACTTGGGCCCGGAGGAATGGCTCAGTGGTCTAAAGCGCCTGCCTGGGAAAGCTTGGGCAGCTTCAGGGACCGCGGTTCGATCCCCGGCACTACATGCTGCGCCAGCCCTCGGGGTGGGCTGAGCCGGCCATAAAAATGAGTGAATAAACAAAGGTTCTGAAACAAGAAAAAAAATAAATACATAAAATTAAAAAAAAAAAAAAAAAAAAAAAAAAAAAAAAAAAAAAAAAAAAAACCCATACTTTCTCCCTAAAAATGTTGGTGTCTTTTTATAGTCTAACAGGAAGCACTTACTTTTTTTTTTTTTTTTTTCAATGTGTTTAGTACAGGCGCAGCTCGGATTCACAGGGATCCTCCTGTTGCCAGCCTCCCCAGCACCCTGCTTCGAGGCATGCGTCACCATGCCTGGTCTTCTTTGCTGTCTCAGCACGTCCGGAGGTGGGACTTTCAAGGCATGTGGTGCTCGAGATAGAAGGAAACATTTACTTTGCTCCTATGAATCTTCTATAATCTTTTCTTCCCCCACCAAAGCTCTGTGAGTGTCCCTCGCTGCAAATCACACCTCATAAAACCAATAACATCCTTGTACCATTTCTTCTTTCTCGGGAAAAGTGTCGGTTCACCCACATTCACAGATTGCATGGCCTCCAAACCTAATACGCGTGCAGATGGGGTGGAGACCACGGAAG
Source organism: Myocastor coypus (assembly GCA_004027025.1). Lineage (NCBI taxonomy): Eukaryota > Metazoa > Chordata > Mammalia > Rodentia > Myocastoridae > Myocastor > Myocastor coypus. The sequence goes on along the minus strand of PVJA010051231.1, from coordinate 11,837 downwards.
GGTAAACGGGACCATTGTTTCCTTTATGAGCTCCAGAGAGAGAGGTGCCTTGAACCACTGCGCTGCTGCACTTGGGTGCAACTAAGCGCTTTCCTCTTACTTCCAACAACAGCAGTGTCCTCACCTGGCCTCAGGACTCCTGGGCGAGGGAGGAAGGGAGAGGGTGACAGGCCTGGTGCCCTGGCAACCTGAGCACTCAGCGCCTTATCCTGCCTTTGAGGCCCCTACAATATCAACAGGATATGGCCCAAGTGTTTTCCTCCCCTGGTTTCCCCAAACAGAAAAGGCTGCCCTTTGTCTAGACAGTCCTTTGAAGGATCACGGAGAGCTTCACTATAGTTGTATCTAATTTGGCTGAAAATGCCTCCCACATACTTGTAATTCCAGCACTTGGGAAGCAGAGGTAGGAAGATTGCCTGGGAGTTCTAGCCCAGCCTTGGCTACATAATTTAAGGTTAGTGTGAACTACATAGGGAGACAGTGTCTCAAATAAACAAAGAATCCATCCCTTCTCCTTCTTCAATCTTGTGAGACTCACACCCGGATTATGCCATTTTATTATGTTAATGATTTTGAAGATGGTCCTTTAGGAAGTAGGGGGTCAGGAGCCCTGCATATTCATGAGTAGATTAATCCTCCCATGGATTGATGTTATAAAAGCCAGTTTGGCTGTCTCTTGTGACTTCACATGCCATGCCATGCCCTGTGTTCCTACTGGCTCTGCTGGGATTATAGGTGTCCAGCTCTTTGGAACTATTTGTAAAGAGACTTTATTTTTGAAAATGTGGCTACAGGGCCAGGGAGATAGCTCAGTGACATAAGCATCTGCCTTGCAAGCTTAAGGTCATGAGTTCCAACCCCACTCTTGCAAAAGAAAAAGAAAAAGAAAAAAGAAAGAAAATATGTGGCTACAAGTACCTTTTACTTTTTGAGAGTAGCTCTACAATGGTCTATGTGTTCGGGAATTTCTGGGCAAAGACAAAAATCAGACATTGTGAGTTGCTTTTAGCAGTAATACAGCTTTTTTTTTTTTTGTCTTTTTGAGATAGGGTCTCCCTATGCAGTTCAGGCTGGCCTTGAACTCACTTTTATAGCCCAGGCTGGTCTCGAACTCGCACTGATCCTTGTGCCTCAGCTTCCCAAGTGCTGGGATTATAGGCATGTGCCACCATGCTCAGATCAGTGTTACAGCTTTTATAAAAACTAAAGTTGTCAAATAAGTGAATTTGTGTTTGGTTATATTGCATGAATATTCAATTAAACATTTATAAGTAGTCATTGCGAGCTTTTTGATATTTTGAAACTGTTAATCACTATTTGAACCATTTTTTTTTTTTTTTATCTTTTTTGAAACAGGGTCTTGATAAGCAGTTCAGGCTGGCCTTGAGCTCACTTTTGTAGCCTAGGCTGGTCTCGAACTCACATCAGTACTCCTGTGTCAGTCTCCCAAGTGCTAGGACTACAGGCATGCCCCACCACTTCCAGCGTGGACTTCAATATTTTTATAGGCCTTGAAACACAGGCTCCATGTGCTGTGATTATAGCACTTAGCTGGGGGAGAGTGCCACTTGCCACCCCACACTGACATGTCCCTCCCCAAGAGCAGCCACTCCGTCTACCACACCCAGCACACACAGCGCAAGAGCTGATGAAGCTCACAGCTATGCTTGGTTCAGCAAGGACCATTGCTTTGGTTAAAGTCATGACTCAGTGTCTTAGTTTTTTATTATTAATCCCTCAATTATGAATTTTATGGCAGCTTTCCTTTAAAGGACAAGGAAACCTCTACAGAGAGCTTTAATCTGCTCAGCTTGTCCCCCTAAGGTTTGACTATGACCCCTACTTGGTCGTCTAGCAATCAGTTTTTCTTATCTAGACAAAGCAGGATTGTGTACCCCATGCTGGGACAAGCCAAGGGAGCTCTGTTCCTGCCTTCAACAAGCTTATTTTCTAGTTGATGATAAATAGAAACATCTGAAAAGAAATGAAATAGTATGAAGCAAGGAATAATGGAATGTATACAGACAGATGCTACCTATGTTCTTTTTTAGTTTTCTTTTTTTTTCTTCATTTTTCAAACATTTGTGTTTGTTTTCAGCTATTATGGCTTATGTGCCCCCAGGCCTTGTCTGTTCATAGTTGGGACTTTGGGGGGCAGGTAGTTGGATCACCAGGACATAGTAACCACCCCCATGGATTGGCCCCCAATAAGTTCAAAGCCCACCTGCTGTTAGGAGGTGGATGCGACAGAAGAGGGGAGTTCTGGGGTGTGGCCTGAAAGGGTTTCTCTCTTCCCCTTTCTCCCTTTTCTCCCTGTGTCTCGCTCACTGTCTGCTTTCCTGTCACCATGCCATGAGCACTCTGGGCACATCCTTCTGCCAAGCCACACTGCCTTGAAGCCTGCTGGCTCAGGAATGAACCATGCACAGAGATGAACCTGTCCCTCCTGAAGCTGTGGGGACTGCACACTGCGTCTCTGCAATGAAACAGTGAACAAAGCAGGTGCTGAGGATTTAAGCAGTCCGAGAGCCTGGCTTAGTGGGAGAGCTCTTGCCTAGCACATACAAGGTCCTGGGCTAGAGCTCCAGCACTGGGGAAAATGTGTATGAACTTAGCAACACATTTGAGCAATTTGGGCCCCAATTTTTGTCTAACAAATGGAGGTGATGAGTCCTCTTATATCGGATTATTGCTTTTGGGTGCACATTACTCTAACTCTACTATCTTGAACAAAATGATACTATTTCCAGAGGCTCTAGTTTCGTAACATCTTTGGGGATCCAGACACTTCCTGCTTTTTTATTGTCACCCTTGGAATGTAAGTTTCTTTGTTTCTTGATCACAAGACAACTGCAAAAACTCATGTCCTTTCATACTACCAGGCCGAGATGGAAAGGAAAGAAGAGCAATGGAAAGAGAAAATAGCCCTAAGTGCCCCTGCAGCAGGCTTACCCGCCCACGTCTTTGTTTTTTACTTTCTTTAAAATTATTATTATTAGCCGGGCGCGGTGGCTCACGCCTGTAATCCCAGCACTCGGGAGGCTGAGGCAGAAGGATCGTTGTGAGTTCGAGACCAGCCTGGGCTACAAAAGTGAGCTCAAGGCCAGCCTGAGACCCTGTCTCAAAAAGATAAAAATAAATAAATAAATAAATAAAAATATGCCGGGCGTGGTGGCTCACGCCTGTAATCCCAGCACTTGGGAGGCTGAGGCAGGAGGATCGTTGTGAGTTTGAGACCAGCCTGGGCTACAAAAGTGAGCTCAAAGCCAGCCTGAACTGCACAGTGAGACCCTGTCTCAAAAAGCCAAAAAAAAAATTATTATTATTATTTTTTGTTTCAGAACTTTTGTTTGTTTGTTTATTTATTTTTATGGCTGGCTCAGCCTGCACCGAGGGCAGGGCTGGCGCAGCATGTGGTGCTGGGGATCAAACCTCAGTCCCTGCAGCCGCTTTCCTACTCAGGCGCTTTAGACCACTGAGCCATCCTGATGGCCCCCCGTCCACCTCTTTGGATAAAGGTAGTGCACAGGTTTTTCCCTAAGCCAAGCATTGGCAAGAGAATAGAGTTCCTGAGCGCCTGGAGTACAGTGGTTGGAGTCGCTCCCCTGAAACACAGGGCTGTATCCATAAAGACTCCACAGCAACATTAGGGTCAGGCCAGTAGGATGGAAGGCAATACCCAGTGGGGCTTCTCACCTCATGAGGCTTCTATGAAAGCAAATGAGGTTATTCACCTGAAAATCATGAATCTGAGCCAGGTGTGGACGTGCACACCTGTGATTTCAGCTGCAGGGGAGGGGCAAGCAGGTGGATCCAAGCTCAAGGCCAACCTGGACAACCCAGGGAGACTCTGTCACAAAATGAAAAAGGTTGGGAAGGTAGCTCAATGCTCCCTGAATTCAACTAATAATTCAATAATTAGTTATCAATATAACTAATGATAATAATAATATGCCTGTAACAGCAAGCACATTGAAAATCCTCAACAGAAGTAACTTAACACACCAAATTATCCTTCTGGCATATGTTGAACTTCCTGTCCTGCACCTCAGAACAAGCACACCTGTTCTTTGTTGTGACAGGCAGCCCCAGCAGTGGCCCTTCTGGGCCTCGCTCTGGCGCCCCCCCCCCCCCCAGGCTGGGCTGGGCCTATTGACTCGCTATGGATAAACAGAACGGACAAAAGTGCTAAGACATCTCTCTCATGTCAAGGTGACACATAGCTTCTGCCTTTCCGGGTTGCGTTATTGTCCTTTCATTTCTTACACTTGGCTGAAGCGGGCTACAGCAATGGACACGTCCTTTTGGCGAGGAATTGGGGTGGCCCTTAGCCAGCAACAGGGGAGGAGCCAAATTTTTCCAACATCCAGAGGAGGGTTCGGGAAGTGCCTCCTTCTCCCTGAGTTTGGAAAGTCGAACCTGGTCCTGCCTCCTACCTTCCAACCTGTGGGAGACCTTGCAAAATAAAAGGGTCCTGATGAGGCACACCTGACTCCAGACCCAGGAAAAGCATGAGAGTAGAAAAACTAAAGAGGGCCAGCGAGACAGCTGGGGATCAAACCTCAGTCCCTGCAGTCGCCTAAGCTTTCCTACGCAGGCATTTTAGACCACTGAGCCATCCTGACGGGCCCCCCAGGCACCACATGCTGCACCAGCCGCACTGCCTGTTATGGCAGGCTGAGCTGGCCATAACACAAATAAATACATGAGATTTTAAAAAATAAAAAAGGAGCCGGGCGCGGTGGCGCACGCCTGTAATCCCAGCACTCGGGAGGCTGAGGCAGGAGGATCAGTGTGAGTTCGAGACCAGCCTGGGCTACAAAAGTGAGCTCAAGGCCAGCCTGAACTGCATAGTGAGACCCTGTTTCAAAAAGACAAAAAAAAAAAAAATAAAATAAAATAAAAATAAAAATAAAAAAATAAAAAAATAAAAAAGAATGAAGAAAGCGGTTTGTCAGGCACAGGAGCAATGCTGGCAGCCCCAGGTACATGGAAGCTGAGGCAGGGGTCCTGGAGTGAAAGCCAGCCTGGGCAACAGAACAAGATCCCGTTGCAAACAAGCAAACGAACAAACAAACAAACAGTTGTGTTTTGAGCCATGTACAGCTCAGTGGTAAAGTATTTACTTGCCTAGCCACCTGTCGTGTGCAAGACCTTGAGTTCAATCCCAGTACCTAACACACAAAACAACAACAACAAAGACAACCACGCATACCACAAAACTGAGCGGTAATAAATATTACTCTAAGCCACTGTGTTTGGGAATAATTTCTTTCTTTTCTTTTTTAAATTTTTTTTTCTTGTTTCAGAACTTTTGTTTGTTTGTTTATTTATTTTTATGGCCGGCTCAGCCTGCCCTAAGGGCAGGGCTGGCATGGCATGTGGTGTGGGGGATCGAACCACTGCGGTCTCTGCAGCCACCTGCAGGCGCTTTTTTTTTTTTTTTTGGTCTTTTTGAGACAGGGTCTCACTATGCAGTTCTGGAAAGCCTTGAGCTCACTTTTGTAGCCTAGGCTGGTCTCGAACTCACGCCGATCCTCCTGCCTCAGCCTCCTGAGTGCTGGAATTACAGGTGTGCGCCACCACACCCAGCTGCTGGCGCTTTAGACTACTGAGCCGTCCTGCCGGCCCCTGGGAATAATTTCTTTCTTTTTTTTTTTTCTTTTTTTCTTTTTTTTCTTTTTTTTTTTTTTTGCAGGACCGGGGCTCAAACTCACAACCTTGCACTTGCCTAGCAGGCACTTGTGCCTTGGAGCTATCTCCCCAGCCCCCTCCTGGGAATAATTTCTTATGATGGTTAATTTTGTGTGTCTGCTTGAGTGGCCTGAGGTACTAAAAAGGTATTTCTGAGTGTATGCAATAGGGCATTTCCTGAAGATATTAGCATCTGAACCACAAATGCCCATATGTGAAGGCCTGGTCTCCAGCCTGTGATGCTATAGCACGGTGGTAGAACCTTTAAGAGGTGGGCCCAATAGGAGGAAGTGGGGTCACTGGAATGTGCTGAAAGGGGATGTGGGGACCCAGACCTCTTCCTAGCAGTCATGGGGTGAGTCTGTAGCTCCCCTACATGTTCTCTACTGTGATACATGTCCTTACCCAAAGGCCAACCAGCCAGGCCTGAAACCATGAGCTGAAATAAACCTTTCCTTCTTACCAATTCATTTCCTCAAATATTTTGTCCTAGTAATAGAAAACTGACCAGAGCACAGGTGACACTAGGGTTTTAGGGCAGTTGAATGACACTGAAGGCAGTTAAGGATACTTAATACTACTTCCACTAGACAGGGCACTCTCCCTTCCCAAAGTGCTGACAGCCCTTGTTGAGTAGGTCTTTACTTAGGGGACACATGGATACCCATGCTGCCCAGACAGTGGGTTTGCATGGCCCATTGTCCTTTGTGGGTTGCCCGCAGCCTTCAGGTAAATGGCTTGGAAGCTCTTCCTCACAGGCCTTAGCTACATCCGTGTCCTTTTAAAATTTTTTAAATTTGGAAATAGGGTCTTGCTAAGTCGCTAAGTTGCTTGAGCTGGACTTGAATTTATGATTCTCCTGCCTCCGGCTCCTGGAGTACTGGGATCAGAGGTACAGCATGCTCAGCCCTGAGAGAATGTCCCATTAAACAGATACTGCCAGATGGTCCCCTTTCTCTCCCCAGAGACACATCAAATTATGTAGCAGAAGCAGTAAAATCACAGAGCTGCTGATTGACCAAGAAGCAATAAGATGTGAGCTAAGAGATGACCTTGTGGCTCAGGCCACTGTCGTCTGCCACTGAATGATCCTCCTCTTTGTGAGTAGTTCTGGCTCTGTGTTTAAGGGAGACCTTTCCTTCCCATATCTCCTGTATCCTGACAACAAACTCAGCCACGGAGATGGCCAGCCTGTGGTTTTTGTTGTCCAGAAAACAGTTTAGATTGGCTGATCTACCAATGGAAGATGGAAGAGAAGCCTTTAGAAAAGCATTGCAAATTCATTGACAAGCCACAAGCCAGTCTGGAGGTTATCTGCCCTGATTAATGACCACAACTAGTGTGACTGAGTGGTGGCTTTAAAGACGGAGAGCAGCCAGTGCGAGGAAGCCCACAGTGCTCCCCCAGCAGTGCAGTCACCCACTTTGCAAGCGGCCTTTCACAGCAGCTGCCATGGGAATGGGGAACTGTTCCCTGGAACTTCAGGGAATGAAGTGCCTGGGTCAAAACAAGGGGATAAAAACTGAGAAGACAGTTCTAACTAGGAAGTGGGAGCTCTAGGAATGTAGTTCTCCAAACTTTTGGTTGCAAGATTGTATATTCACCTAAACATTTAAGAATTCCCCAAGAACTTTCACTTACATTGGTAAATCTATCCATGTTTTTTGTTTGTTTGTTTGTTTGTTTTTTGTTTTTGTCTTTTTGAGACAGGGTCTCACTATGCAGTTCAGGCTGGCCTCGAGCTCACTTTTGTAGCCCAGGCTGGCCTCGAACTCGCACCGATCCTTCTGCCTCAGCCTACCGAGTGCTGGGATTACAGGCCTGTGCCACCACGCCCAGCTTTTTTTTTTTTGTTTGTTTGTTTGTTTTTTGAGACAGGATCTCACTATGCAGTTCAGGCTGGCCTTGAACTCACTTTTGTAGCACAGGCTGGTCTTCAACTTACAGCGATCCTCCTGCCTCAGCCTCCCAAGTGCTGGGATTACAGGCATGTGCCACCACACCCAGCTATGCATGTTTAATTAACATTGAGAAATAGCTAACTTACAAAGTCACTTAACAATAACAATGATAAAGCCAGGCGTGGTGGCGCACACCTGTAATCCCAGCACTTGGGAGGCTAAGGCAGAAGGATCAGTGCAAGTTCGAGACCAGCCTGGGCTACAAAATTGAGCTCGAGGCCAGCCTGAACTGCATAGCGAGACCCTGTCTCCAAAAGACAAAAACAAACAAACAAACAAACAAAACAATAATAATGATAAACCCATCCAGGTCAACATAAAAATCTCTATTTGAAAATAACTACATTTTCTAAGAAGAATATTGGGACAAGGACTTATGTTTTGGGTATTTCCAGATCCCCTCTAATAGGTGGTGTAAGAGGTAACAAGTGGATATTCAGTCTGCCTTTGCAGCCCATTGTTACATGCTGTCACATGTTACATGTTTTTTTTTTTTTTTTTTTTTTTTTTTTTTTTTTTTTTTTTTTTTTTTTTTTGTCTTTTTGAGACAGGGTCTCGCTATGCAGTTGAGGCTGGCCTTGAGCTCACTTTTGTAGCCCAGGCTGGTCTCGAACTCGCACCAATCCTCCTGCCTCAGCCTCCCCAGTGCTGGGATTACAGGTGTGAGCCACCACGCCCAGCTAGATGTTACATGTTTTAATTGAAGGGTTTCAGGAAAATATAGACTCATGCTAATATGTAGACAGAAAAATGAGAAATTTATGGACCCCTAATGAGCTTCAGGGATTCAAGAAGTGCTTTGATGAAACCTTGAAAATTTTTGCTTATGAGTTTACTAAAATATGTTTACAAAAATATTATAACTATGCATACTGAGATTCTGATATTAACTTCCTGTTTTTTATTTATTTATTTTTGTGGGACTGGGTTTGAACTCATGTTCTTACACTTGCCAGGCAGGCACTTGTACCATGAAGCTACCTCCCCAGCCCCTCTTGTTCTTTCTTTCTTTCTTTCTTTCTTTCTTTCTTTCTTTCTTTCTTTTTTTGTCTTTTTGACTTTTTGAGACAGGGTCTCGTTATGCAGTTGAGGCTGGCCTTGAGCTTACTTTTGTAGCTCAAGCTGGTCTTGAACTCACACCGATCCTCCTGCCTCAGCCTCCCGAGTGCTGGGATTACAGGCGTGTGCCACCATGCCTGGCTCCCTCCTGTTCTTTAATAAAGACATTCTTGGGCTGAGGAAATGGATGATTCTGGACCAACAGTACACTCGCTTTCCCTCACTCTCTCTGTCTCTCCCTCTCCTGAAAATCTGAGACAGGGTCTTGCTTCACTTGTGCAAATTAACCCTAAACCTGCGACCCTCCTGCCTCAAACTTGCAGAATGCTGAATTACAGGCATATAGTAGGCTGCCAGAGTTTCTTTCTTGGTGCAGTTAGGGTCTGCAGATTCTGCTGTCCATCTCATGTTTGTCCTTTAGTCATTTGCTTTCTTCTGTCAGAGTCATCCTGATGGCAAACAAAAGGGTTCCTGGTATCTATGTGCAGTGGCTCAAGGCTCCCTCAACACAACTTCCGTCAGTGGAATTTGGGGGCAGGTTGTGTCTGCTTGCAGCCTACTCTTCTTCCTCTATAAGACTGGGAAGTGTTGTGTGGTCTCATGGTCAGGCTCATTCTCTGGCTCCAAGCTCTCAATCCTTGCCCCCCTGTTGCCTTTCTGCCCCTCTGCAACCATGGGACGGGGTTCAAAGTCCAGCTCTCTTCTTAGGTAAAGCAATGCATGAACTATGTCCCAAATAAAAACTGATTTCCAGCCGGGCGTGATGGCGCACGCCTGTAATCCCAGCACTTGGAAGGCTGAAGCAGGAGGATTGGTGCAAGTTCGAGACCAGCCTGGGCTACAAAAGTGAGCTCAAGGCCAGTCTGACCTGCATAGCGAGACTCTGTCTCAAAAAGACAAAAAAAAAAAAAAAAAAAAAAAAAACTGATTTCCACTAAAGGTTTCTATGGAGGACTGCCTGAGCAGTTCTCCTTGAAAGAAGAGCAACAGTCTCCATTTTGACTGAGCCTGACCCTATTCCCTCGTATTGAAACGTACGGAGCTGGCTAGGACTTCTCATTATCTTTTCAGTTGTCCTTAAGCGGTGTATATTGGTCTAGCTGAGTGGCTGGTGGTAATTTTTGAAGATGGCACATGTGTTTCCCTGATAACAGGACGAAGAGCCAATGCTCCATGGTGTCAGCTGGGATCAAGCCTTGAGATAGAGGCTATGACTTCCCGGGGCTTGAAAAGATTACACATCAGAGCTGAAGCACCAGACCCCAAAATATCAGATACTACTTCTCATTATCCTTTGCGTTGGCCTTATTAGCCAAGGTGCTGGTGGTAATTTTTGGAGATGGCACGCATGTTTCTGATAACAGGACAAAGAGCCAATGCTCCACGGTGTCAGCTGGGATTGAGCCTCGAGATAGAGGCTATGACTTCCTGGGGCTTGGAAGATTACACAGCAGAGCTGAAGCACCAGACCCCAAAATATTAGATATTATCTCAATAGCATAATATGAATTACTCTTTGCATATCCTCTCTGAATATGGTGGAGATGAGCACAGGCCTCCTACCTAGCTCAGCTCACAGTGCTCATCTTCCTACAATTCCCTTTTGCAAGCCACTACCTCTTCTCTAATGAATAAAACCAGAGTGCAGCCCTGAGTCACTCTTTTGGTTCGGGCTGGACTTAGGGCTCCTCAACTCCCTAATAATTATACATATATACATATATACATATATACATATATATATGTTAGTGTCTTCGTTATCACCGTGGGTTGCGCTGGGAGTGGTAGATTGGAATTAACTTGGTGGAATTCCAATAACATGGTTTTAGGATTGTAAGTTTAGACTTCTTAGGCCGAGATGAGAACCAGGAAAAGGACTTTGACAGTTTCTTGCTGTTGTTGTTTTGCGTTTTAGGGTGCTTGCAGGGAGCTTTTGGTTTTGGATGAATTTATTTGTTTGTTTTGTTTTTGAGACAAGGCCTCTCTCTCTCTCTCTCTCTTTTTTTTTTTTTTTTGAGACAGGGTCTCGCTATGCAGTTGAGATGGGCCTTGAGCTCACTTTTGTAGCCCAGGCTGGTCTCGAACTCGCATCAATCCTCCTGCCTCAGCCTCCCGAGTGCTGGGATTACAGGCGTGCGCCACCACGCCCAGCTGACAAGGCCTCTCTATGTAGTCCAGGCTGTCTTTGAACCCACTGTGTAGGCCAGGCTGTCCTGGATTAGGCTCCTAAGTGCTGTGGTCACAGGCGTGCACCACCCTGATCTCCACCTAAGTTTACAAATGGCTGCCACAGGACCCTAGGGCTCGCCATGGACAGCCCTGCTACCAGGAGAGGTGACAGATTTGCCATTGGCCTGCATTGTGCCCTCTGCTGTTCTGTGTGCTCCAAGACAGCTGTAGCAAGTGAGGTCCTGCCCAGACCTGAGAACAGTGTGCTGACCCAGCCTCCAGGCACATCTTAGAGCCAGGTCTCCGCAGGGTGTCTGTGACCCAGCCTCCGTGGAGTAAGGCTGCCACCCGTGTCCATGAACCGTCTGTGACTCAGCATCTGTGGCCATAAACTGCCTGTGACTCAGTGTCTAGGGATCCAGGTTGACTTTTCCAATTCGTGTGGACATCCACATCCTGAAATAAGCTCTCCTCTGAGCAACAGCAGTGAAGTAAGAGGTGCAGCCAGTCACCAGGACAAACGAAGCTGGACCTCTGATGGAGCCAGGCCACTTCTCCACACTGTCACAATCCTTCTCTACCCGCCGCAACCCCAGCTTCCTGTCTAGTTACCAACCCTCGCCTGACCTCATCCTACAGTTGCTGATGGAGGGACAGCTTTTCTGAGCCATTACCACCCTGGCTTTTACTTATGAGTACATAAAAAGTAGCATTTTCATTTCCCTGAAATAAAAATCTTGAAAGTCTTTCCAGGCGTGGTGGCTCACTCCTGTAATCCCAACACTCGGGAGGCTGAGGCAGGAGGATCAGTGTGAGTTCGAGACCAGCCTTGGCTACAAAAGTGAGCTCAAGGCCAGAACTGCACAGTGAGACCCTGGCTCAAAAAAAAAAAAAAAATCTTGAAAGTCTAAAGTCACTTTCTGGACTAGGGATATAGCGTGGTGGTTTAAGAGC